>JAYJMB010000056.1:0-18615 GCA_036873735.1 Pouteria campechiana
CCTATGTAATCTTTGTGATTCATGGGTTAGATGATGATTAATCAAGAGAGATTGACCCGATTCACGAGTCAGATGATTATTAATCAAGATACACTTTCCATAATTTTTGTCCTTTTATTTTGGGACTTTCCGATCTCCATTTTGGATGATTAGATAGTTGTTTTCAGAGTTTTTGGACCTTCCAGACACATTGGATGGGTCAGATTTTATAAATTATGGCCAGATCTTAAAGTTTGATTGGACAACTACTAAGGGTTGAGATTTTTCTTCCCTAGACATGAGGTGATGGTCCATCAAATTGGTTAGATGCTTTCTAGAGTTGTATACACAATAGATGATAAAAAAAATTGGGTTAAGAGATTAAAATAATAAGAGGAATACCAGATTTAGTGCTTGTGTAGATTTCTTTGTTAACACACGTACTAAGATTAATTTCTGCTTACTGAATTTTATACTCACCCGTTCCATTTCCTCTTACAGATGGTTCATCCAAAGAGAAGTAAGGCAGAAATGGAAGATTGCTAGAGAAATTTTACTTAAATCATTAGTTTTTATCATTGATGTTAATGAGACCTATGGTTTTATTTAGACATGCTTTAAAGATTTGTTGTGCTTGAGATGTAATAGACTGAATTAAGATTTTTATATTTTAATTCATTTTTCACTATTTTGTCTGCTTGTGTCTTGTCATGGTGCATTTATTCATTCAAGTATGGTAGATCTTGGGAAAACCCGCTATACTGCCAGCATGGCATTGCCATCCTAGGGTGGGTCGTCACAATGGGTGTGCAAGAAATAACGGTGCAGATGTCACTTCACGTGAAGACAAAAACCAGTCTGTCTCGGTCGGTACTCTCCGTCCAAAAATCAGATGGTGTCATGTGCCATAAATCCAAACAATGGCTTGCCACATCATGCATCTCAAGCTAGAAAAAATTCAGCACGTTCATCCCAAAAGGTTGGATTACTTCATGTAAATGCTATAATCCAAAGCATGATTACGCATGTCTGATCTACACCATTAATTGTGGATCAAAGGGGTTTGCTGAAATTAAAATTGGACCTCATTTGGATGGTCTGGATCATGGGAAAAGACTACCTACATCCAATTTTTGAAGTTAGTCAAGGATGGAGTCTACGTTTAATGCTTGGTTTGCCTAATGTTCAAAAAAATGCCTCATGTGAACATTGGACAATACGTGATCAGAAGCATGTTTAAATCAAAGTTCTACACCCTATGCATTGCAAAAAGTCAAACACCTACCTAGCTAGTGTAGCAATAGGGCTGAAGACTTTGAACAGGTAACCATGATTTATGCTCAAACAGAGAATTGGATTTCACGGCAAAACAATAATTGCATAATCAAGGAAACCTATCCGGATTTATGCATGAAGCAAAAAATTTATGAAATATTCTTAAGTGAAATTGGAAATAAAGCAAGACATCATCCAAAGCCTACAAATTAGTTTTTTGGTAAATGGTATTTTTAAAATATTTGAAAAATGCATACCAAAAATATTAAAAAAAATAAAACTTGGAAAAATGGAGTAAAAAATTTCACCCAAGGCAAAATGACCTTTGATTCCTCTACCAAGTAGAAGAGGTGAAGGCAAAAATCTCAATTAGCCTTTAATTCCTCTACCAAGTAGAGGAGGCAAAGGAAAAATTCTATTTGCCCTTTGATTGCGTTATCAAGTAGATGAGAGTGGAGTAGTTAGAGAGTGCCGAACCACTATAAGTTGTGTTCTTATTTTTATTTGATTATTGGTGCATTGTATTCAAATGATTTCCTTTTACTTTATATTTTACTATAACACGGGACCAACAAGTGGTATCAGAGATTTCTTTGTATTGCTCAAAGTGATCTTTTATGGCTTCATCAAGACCACTAGCAATGACAATAATGTTGGAAATGGAAATGGAAGCAATGGATTTGCATTCCGATCTACAAGCTTTCTAGAGGGATTATCTGCAAATAGACCTTCATATCTAACTAGAGATAATTATCCTCTATGGAAATTAAGAATGTAAAGTTTTTTGATGGGTTATAACATATCTACATTTTGTATTATTGAAGATGGTTTTACAACCCCAGTAGGTAAGACAAGTACTTAGACAACTGAACGGAAAGAGAAAAGCTCTACAAATAAACAAGCTAAAAGCTTGTTGTTGTATTGTGTTATTTCTCAAGCAGAATTTAAAAGGGTGTCAAATTGTAAAACTACAAAAGACATTTGGAAGAAACTTCAAATAACCCATGAAGGCACATCTCAAGCTAAAGAGACAAAAATGAATCTTTTAATGTGTGATTATGAATTATTTATAATGCTTCCTATTGAATCCATTACAAAGATGAATCACAAGTTTACCAAGATCGTCAATACACTGAAAGGTCTTGGAAAGGATATTACTGAGAATGAAGAAGTTCAGAAAATTCTTAGATCTTTATCTAAAGCTTAGATAACAAAAGTAACTACAACCGAAGAAGTAAAAGACATCTCAAAGCTAAAGGTTGATGATTTGATAGGATCGTTGCTATTACATGAGCATATCATCAAGAAGAATAAAACTGAATCAAAAGGTAAGAGATCTATTAGTTTAAAAGCTAATTCTGATCAGTCTGATCTTGATGTAGATGAAGAACATGAAAAAATTGCTATGCTAACTGGCCGATTCAGAAAATTCCTTCAAACAAATAATAAGATGAAAAATAGATTTGTAGGCGCTCGTAGATTCAAAATAAGAAAGGTGATAGAAAATTCAAAAATGAAACTTCATTCAAGAAGGAAGAAGAGGAATTCAAATGCCATAATTGTGGTGGAAGTGGACATCTAAAGAAAGTGTGTCTATCTATCAAAAAGGACAGAAAGAAAAGTTAGAAGCCTCAGAGTTTTGGAGCATGGTATGACAGTGACTCATCAATTTTTGTAGAATCCGAATCTGAAGATGAGGAATGTCACATTGGATTGATGGCACATGAAGATGAAGAAAAGGAAAGCAATGCTTCAGATGAGGTAAGTTATGAAGATTTTTTGTTTGAACTACAATAGGAACATACTCACTTCTTGATGAATCAAAACTAATAACTGAAAAATATGCAAAATTAAAAAAGGAATTTCAAACTCAGAAAGAAGTGATTCTCAGATTACAACTGGAATTCAAAAATCTTTTTAATGAGAGTTCAAACATAAAAACTAAAAATGACATTCTGAAAAACAACTCAAAGAAATTGTTGGATGAAAATCTGAATTAGAGCAATGTTGTACTTCTTTGAGACTTCTTTGAGACATAAAATCAGTCAGTTAGAACATAAGTTTATAAATTGTCAAAATCAAATTGTAAATTTGAGAAGGAAAACTTTCCATCCTCATAAAAGGCACTGTCATTTTTGCAATAAATATGGACATATTGCTTATGATTGTACTATAAGAAAATTACAAAATAATAGTAGAAAATTGATTTAGGTGCCTAAACAAATTGTTATCATACCTAACAAGCATGGACCCAAGATATGGGTACCAAAAACTTGATTTTAATTTTTGTTAGGTATGCTTGACTTCAAGAATAAAATCCAGCTGGTACCTTGACAGTGGATGCTCACATCATATGATAGGAAGCAAGCATTTATTCAAAAGTTTGTCTTTTTATGATAAAGATAAAGTAACTTTTTAGAGATAATAATTACGGAATTATCAAAGGAATAGGTATGGTAAATATTTTAGGTATGGATATTATTGATGTGTATTTTATAGAAGGTCTTAAACGTAATCTTTTAAGTATAAGTCAACTATATGACAAAGGTTTTGAAGTTGTATTTAAATCAAATAAACGTATTGTTTGTAATTCTGTAGGAAAAAGTATATGTTGTGGAAGCATAATGAAAATGTGTATATTTTGGACTTTAGTGCGGATCATGTAAAATGTCTGCCTGCAGTAGACAATAATGCTTTCTTATGGCACAAACGATTTGGACATGCCAACATGTACACTATCAAGAAGCTTAGGAAATGTGATCTTGTAAAAGGATTACCAAAAATGAAGATTAATATGGATCATGTTTGTGCTGCATGCTAATCTGACAAACAAACAAAGCTTCTTCCAAATCAAAAAATGTTGTTTCTACTACAAAGCCTCTTGAGATATTGCATATGGATCTTTTTAGATCTACATGATCATAAAGTTTAATTGGGAAACAATACGAGTATGTTATTGTTGATGATTTTTCTAGATATACCAGGGTATTATTTCTAGGTAGAAAAGATGAATGTTTTGAGCTTTTTAAAAAATTTCATTACAAAGTTCAAAATAAAAGTGGAACTTGAATTATCTCAATTCGAAGTGATCATGGCACAAAATTTGATAATATTTAATTCAATGACTTTTGTGATGAACTTGGAATAACTCATAATTTGTTTTACACCTAGAACTCCACAACAAAATGGATTGGTTTAGAGGAAGAATAGAGTTTTAGTTGAAATGGCTAGAACTATGTTGATTGATGCAAATCTTCCTCATAGATTTTGGGTTGAAGCTATAAACACCGCATGTTACATAATCAATCGTGTTTACATTTGTCCAATTCTAAAGAAAACTTCTTATGAACTATGGAAAGGAAGAAGGCCAAACATTGCATATTTTTATTTCTTTGGTTGTAAATGGTTTATATTGAATAGTGAGAAAGATAACCTTGATAAATTTGACAAAAAAAGTGATGAAGGTATATTTATAGAGTATTCTTCTTCCAGCAAAGTATATCATATATACAATAAGCGAACATACATAGTAGAAGAGTCAGTCCATGTAAAATTTGATGAGACTAACTCTTGGCCGAGAAAGGTTGATAATGTAGATAATGATAAAAAGAGATTTGATTTTCTTGAAACATTAACTAAAGCTCAACAAGGATCTAAAGATTTACCACAAGCTAAGTCATCAAATCCACATGAGGAAAACATTCATGGAGAGCAGATAAGTGAAGGTGAGTTATCTGATCCAAACAAGTCAGTTCATACTCGTAGATATCATCTTTTAAAATATGTTATAGGAAATGTGTTTGACAATGTGAGAACTCGTAGCTCACTACATAATGTCTGTGGTAATTTTACTTTGTTATCTTACATTGAACCCAAAACTATAAAAGATGTCATTTTAGATGAAAATTGAATCATAACAATGCAAGAAAAACTAGATCAGTTTAAACATAACAATGTGTGGACACTTGTACCAGAACCAAATGATTAGTCTGTTATTAGCAGAAAATGGATCTTTAGAAATTAACTTGATAAATCTGGGATTATTGTAAGAAATAAAGCACATCTAATAGCACAAGGGTATTCCCAAGAAGAGGAAATATATTATGATGAAATATTTGCACTCGTTGCTAGACTTGAGACCATAAGAATGTTACTTGCTTTTGCATCTTTCAAATAATTTTAATTATTTCAAATGGATGTAAAAAGTATATTCTTAAATGGATATTTAAATGAAAAAGTTTATGTTAAACAACCTCGGGGTTTTGAAGATCATGAACACCTTGATTATGTATTTAAACTTACAAAAGCATTATATGGTCTTAAACAAGCTCCAAGAGCTTGGTATGAAAGACTGAGTAGATTCTTACTCAGTAAAAAGTTTCAAAGAGGTAAGGTTAACACAACTCTTTTCATTAAATATATTCATTCAGACATTCTTGTTGTACAAATCTATGAGGATGATATCATTTTGGATCAACAAATGAACAATATTGTATGGAGTTTTAATTTTGATGAAAAGTGAATTTGAAATGAGTATGATGGGTGAACTGACATTTTTTCTTGGACTATAGGTAAAGCAAACTGATTAAGGTATTTTCATTTAACAATCCAAATATATCAATGAAATGTTGAAAAAGTTTAAAATGGAAAACTTAAAATGCATGCCTACCCCTATGAGTGCTAACATTAAAATAGATAACTATGATTGTCTGCTAGGAGACCTGATATTCTGTTTAGTGTGTGTATGTGTCCTCAATTTCAGCCAAATCCAAAGAAGTCACATATATCTGCTGTTAAACGTATATTTAAATATCTTGTGGAAACTTCTTATTTGGGATTATGATATCCTAGAGGATCATCATTTGATTTAGTTGGCTATTCTGATGCTGACTATATAGGATACAAAGTGGATAGAAAAAGTACAAGTGGAACTTGCTAATTTTTAGGAAGTATGCTTGTATCCTAGTACTCTAAGAAACAAAGTACTATTGCACTATTAACAGCTAAAGCTGAATACATAGTTGCAGCCAGTTCGTGTGCATAAATACTTTGGATAAAACAATAGTTAAGTGACTATGACTTTAATGTGAAATCTGTGCCAATCAAATGTGATAATACAAGCATAATAAATTTGACTAAAAAGCCAGTATTATATTCATGTTCTAAACGCATTTTGATAAGATACCATTTCATTAGGGATCATGTTCATTTAAAAGACATTTTTATTGAATTTATTCCTATTAAAGATCAACTGGTAGACATTTTCACAAAACCAATTCTCACTAATAGGTTTTTGCAAATTAGAAGAGAGTTAGGCATTATTGATCCATTCGCATGATGCATAGCATACATAAAATAATAAGACATATATGTGTGAATTTTCTTTGTGTTATAAAACGTCGATAGATTTTATTCTACAAAAACGTCAATGGATTATAAAACTTGACGGATTCGAAACCAACGGCATAACTTAAATGCACGATTCGCACGGGACAGTTACATTCTTCTTCTTAAAACTAGGGTTTTCCATTTTTTAAGAAACCCATTCGACTCCTCAAGCTCATTGCCCCTCTCCATTGCTCATCTGGATGCATTTGAGTCAATTCTTTACATCCTTCTTCACAAAAATCATGGTAATGCTCTATTCACCAAGAATCTTCAATGGGTTTTTTATTTTTGCTCTAGATTTCATGATTTGGAGTTTTTTTTTTCTAAATCCCCAAGTTTATTCATACTTTTCTTATGCAAAATCGATGTCCTAAGACATTTGAGCATGTATCATTATTTTTAGGAAAGGATTTTCAAAAACCCCTTTGCTATAATTTGAAATCAAAATTTTGGGACTTTTTAGGGTTTCAAAAAAATCTTAAAAATCCTCCTTTAGTCTGAAAATCATTCATACATTCTTAATGCATGTTATATTTTCATATTATCTGATTAATAGTATGGTTAAATATCATGTTTATGTCGAGATACTCTGTTTGGGGATGTTTTGAGAAGAAAAAATTCTTGATTTATGGGTTACACTTACACATTTCTTTCATATTCTTGATGATTCACTCCATGAATACATGCTATCTACATTCCAAGTTAATCTCATTTGTGTATGTACCCATAGATCTTATCTCGGTTATTCATAACCTCTATTGTTATCCAAGTTTATAATGTTTCATTGGTTCTTGCAGCTAATTGAATGTTCTTCAAGTTAGATTTATGATTATTCTATGACTAATATAGATAAATTTTACTTGGTTGAAGTCGTTGCAATGTAGTTGTTGTGTTGTGGTTGTAACAAAAATAACTACCATATACAAATAATTGTGTTGAAAATAAGTTCTATTTTGTCAGTTTTCTCTGTTCAAACTTTTTGTTCTTATTGAATTTGAGCCAAATCCTTTTATTTGCTTACATATAAGTTAAGTCCAATCCTTTATATTCTATCGACTTGAGCCTTGAATCATAAAATCTTCATTTTTATCTTAGTCTTTCCAATAGAAAGTTGCTATGACAAAGAAGTCATCCTATAAGGAAAAGGGAAAGAAAAGATGGTGGATGCCTCTGAATCTAGATTTTCTCCTCCCAAAACCAGAAGAAAAAAAGGAAGAATTTTTATTCAAGAACCATTAGAAACTCCAGTCAGACAGACTCCAGGAAGACAAACAACTCCTGAGGATTCAATAGATCTTGATGAAGAACAAGTTCCTCTAGAATCTGAACCATAAACCCCACATGAACCTTCTCTATCTCTTACTGATAGTTCTCCCAAACCTAAACATGGGAAAAGCATACCTTCAAAAACCAAACCTTCTCCACTAACCCAAAAATCCAAATCCACTTCAAAGACATTCATTCCAGGAAGATTCACTCCAAGGAAATGAGTTCCTAATCCACATCAAAAGAAACTCACCTCACTACCTAAGAAACAAGTCTCAATGGACCCATCCTTGAAGAATTTCATATTCAAGAAAAACAATTCTGATTTCTACACAAGATTTGGGTACAAGAACTATACACGAGGTAAGTTCTTGAATTACAAATTATTTGAAGATGAAGGGTTTCTGTTTGTCAATTGGTTAAGAAAATTTGGGATTTTTGAGTTTCTTTCTAAAAAGTTGATGATTTATGATGAATTAATGAAGTTATTCTATTTCTATCTGACTGAGAAAGAAGTAGAGAATGGAGTATATATTTACTCAACATATCTTTTAGGGAAAAAAATCAGTTTCACTACTAAAGAGTTTGCTTCCATAATAAAACTTCCATATGTTACTGCTGATAAAACATATGATAGAAAAGAAGTTGATGAATGTTTAATTGGTAAGGAGTTACTGTCAAATAGGAAAGGGGGATTCACAAACAAAGATTTTTCTTTTGTAGAGTTTAAACTCATATATCATATAGTGACCTATTGTTTGTTTCCAAGGAATGGAGGACATGATGTAGTTAGTATTCATGAATATATTTTGATCTACTGCATTGTCTATAACCTGGAGTATGATTTTGTGGATGCAATGCTTCTATACATGTTCAATCAGAAAGATAGAGCTAATGGACATCTTCCATATGCCATATATTTGGCAAGATTATTTCAACAGTTTGAAATAGATCTTTTTGATGATGTTCCAACTTGTCCATCAAGCTAAAATGAGATAAACATTAGAACACTCAGAAGAACGAGATATATCAAGTATGATGATGGTAAGTGGAGGCACATTTCAGCTATAGCTGGTGAAAATGATGATGAGATTCCTATTCAATGTCATTCACAACCAAGAACTGAAGCATTTGAAGGAAATGATGAGGGTGAAGATGAGTTATTTCATGATATTCTGGGAGAGGATGAAGATTTAGATGAAGATGATGGTTCTCAAGGAAAGAGAAGGAAGGATCCTCAGGCTGGAGATGACTCAATAGCTACTATTTCTGATACTCAACACAATCCCGCCACATCCATTCCAAAACCACCTCATCCCATTCCAACTTTTACTTCTACACCTCATGTCACAATTTCTACAACTTTCCTCTTGCTTAATGTTTCTACTTTGCAGGCTTTACTTGCAGCTAGTCTAGGAACTCTCAAGACTACTTGTAGGCATACATAAGAGAACAAATTCATGCCTCATCCCTTGATGACCAATACAACTCAACTCAAAAGAAGAACCAACCACCTCCTCCAAAGTGATCTTATCATTAAAGAGTCAAACTCATTTTTTAACTCTAGATTTTAAGACTTGAAGATACTTTAACTTTCTTGTTATTATTGTGTGTTTAAGCCTACTTCCTAACTCTTTGAATCACTATTAATATTCACACATTTATGACTTTATTTTCATAAATTGCATCTTGTTTATTGCATTTATCTTCACATTCTGCATTGTTGCAATCCCTTCTTTTTCCTTCATACGAAAAGGGAGAGAAAATAAGCATGCATGGATGGTTAGATGGTTAACATGATTGCATATTGACAGGGGGAGGAATGTTATTTTAGTTTATACATTGATTGTTTTCTCATTATCAAAAAGGGGGAGAATTGTTTAACTACTGTTTTCAAGATGAACAAACATGAATGAATAAGTGATGTGTTTTATGTGGATTAATACATATTTTTATGTAGAGTGGATTGATGTAAATGAGTGTTTATAATCATACTTTGATTGTCGGAAGTATGGATTGATGTGTATGGAATTAATATATGTAAATGATTTGATGAAATGAATGCAAACATGTTTGAAAACAGGTTGAAGAATATACTTACTGACTGGGAAATCAGTTGAAGTTTTCGGTAACATTTTATGTCAAAACGTCAATAGTTTTGAATCAGGTGATGTTTAACCTCAACTAATTTGGAGTCGGAGACTAATCTAGCATGGTTGAACCTCGATGGATTTTCTTATGAAGAAAAATGTTAATAGTTTTTAGTAAAATGTCGATGGTTTTTGGTCCGTTTCTAGCAGTTACAAGATCCGATTTTCAAGCCTCTTTGACATCTTCTTTAAACTCTTTTGAGAGATTGTCTCCCAATAGTTGAATGTCTATTTAATGAGAGATATGTTAAAGAATATTTATGACTTCAAAGTGAGAAATCTTGAAGGTGATTGTGAGAGAGAGAATCAAGAATTCAAGATTAACAAAAGAGTGAAACCTTTATTTTGCAGGTGTATGAAGACTGAAGTAATATGAAGTAATGAAGTCACCTGATATCTATGCTGGTTGTAAGATTTATATTATTTATTTTATTATACAAATTGTACCTTGGTTTGAGATACAAACCAAGAGATAGTTGAGTCATTATAGGGTGTGTAAGTAATTCATCTATATTGTTAACTGGACGTGAAAATCTAGATAACAGAAAAATTATTCCACTTGTAACTTAGGGATTAAGTTGACTAGTGGAACCAAGTCTAGGATTTTGACTTGGAGAGTAGAGTAGGTAAAAAGTGCCAAACCACTATAAGTTTTGTGTTCTCATTTTTATCTGATTATTGGTGCATTATATTCAAATCATTTCCACTTACTTTGTTTTTACCATAGCACAGGACCAACACATTGACACCATTCTTTCATCTCATTTACTACACATTCATATAAGGTTAACTAACCTTGAAACCCAAACCTCAAATCTCAACCTTAAGATAGACTCAATTTGGGAATAATTACTTCAAAAAATAGATGCATTGAGTGCTCAAATTGAAGTTGTTAAAACCCAACCTCAAACCCAACATTCACCATCCTACTCACTCTAATCATTTCCTCACCAACTAATTCACAAAACTCCTTCACCCATCCATTCCCCCACACCTCACTATCTCCCACTTCACACCCATTCACTCTAGCTCCAGAAGTTGTCCAGCATAATGTTGAACCCTCTGAAGTTATTCTTCTAACCCCTCTTCAAAACACAACTTTCTTCAGTTTTTCCAAAAATTCTACCCATTGAACCATCACCAATTCTTCTAGAAGATTATCATTCAAATACTTGTAGAACTCTTATTATGTATTATAGACCCTTCTTTAAAATAGATTTTATTCTTCTAAGATAAAGAGAATATCTGGATTGGTCTGACTCTTGGGATTCACAAGATATCTCAACCATATAAGATAGATTCTATCCACTAAACCATAGAATACACCAAAACCTCCTCCCAAGAAAGTAGAAAATAATTTTAAGTTTCTTGTGAGAATCTATCATCTCATTAGAATAACATATTCTGAATGCAAGGTAAGATCAGAAATCAATACTGTCATCTTTAACATGTTCTTATCCTACAACCTCAATATTTCTTCTAAAAAACTACTTTTCCCACAACTTACTGACCTTGTTACCCTTTCCAGAATCCAACTTCTTCTTGAACCTCTTCTTATTCCCCAAGGACACAACATTCAAATACCATACATTGAGTCATCCCTAAATGAGTATGCACAAAAACTTCTGAAACTACTTCCTCAATCTAGGCCACCTAGAATAACCTTTCTATCTCTCTCAAATACCACACATTGAGTCATTACTAAATGAGTATGCACAAAAACTTCTGAAACTACTTCCTCAATCTAGGCCACCTAGAATAACCTTTTTATCTCTTTCAGGTCCTCACAATCACATTTTTCTAACTGAGGAAGAATTCTCGTTGTTCTCCCAAGCCAATCTAAAATCTATTGTTGATACCCTTCCCCTTCCTTATCCATAGCCTGCTAATTCATCTATCCAACACCAAATTTGAGTGTACTTTTCCAAACCATTCTCCCCACCTATAAATGCTTTTATAGGTATAAATCTTTATATTTTAGGGTAGACTCTGTTAGATTTATTGTAAAATATTTTTTTAAAAAATGGGGAGATTATAAGGTGATGTTAAAATGCATAGGCCCCTAGGTGGGGTATGGCATAAGATTTGGAAGTGATATATCCAAAAAAATGTATCTTGCAATGTATATGTGTATGACTTGAAATACAGAGTAATGTAGTTGAAGAATGATTGAGTTATATTAAGTATAATAGTTGCAATAACATTAAGATTCCAAATGTATAATGAGTATATGGATGATAGAATATGTTCTAACATGTTTAAAATTAACTCATCGATTGTAGAAAACCAAAGGTATAGATGAAATATGAAGTTACGTGAATTATTAACTTGAATACTTTTTATGGTTCTCTAAAGCATTTTAAAAGAGGAAATTATAATAATCCAACTTGCATTAAATTTGGTTTATTATGATTTGAGTCAATATATATTTAAAATAGACTAATGTATTTAAGGGCTAAAATAATACATATCTATTGTACTTGCCACAATGCCATTGGAGCTACAATAACTACTATAATGACAGAACAGTTACCATTCATATCACTTGCAAAAATGGGAGGCACCTACTACACAACCAATACTACAGCTACCTGTGCCTATCCCCTATGGTCTTCCAAGAGGTGTAGAAAATTTTCAGCTATAGTAACTACTATCGTACCACTGTTTATATTGCCTACCAACCCATAGCCACTTACCATATCACCTGCCACTGCTATAGTAAATGCCATAGTATCGTTGCTACAATAATAATACTATAGTAAAAGGAAGTGATGCTACTGTTCATATTGCATGCCATACCCCAAGGGCCTGCAATACCACTTGCAATTGTCTAGCAAGTGTAAAAATGATTTTTCATACCGCTTGCCACATCATAACCTCTTACACCTACCACCTATCCCACAGTTGATATTCCAACCTCTTGCCATACCGTCTCCCACTTCAATGATTGAAAATATAGTTGTTGAAAGCCTTGAAATGTTCCCTTATTACTTCCAATGTTCAAGTTTTGAAGATATCGATAAAGGGAGATGTTTAGGGACATTCAAAAGGTTGTTGCAAGTGTTTATTGAGCCTCAATCTTCAAATCTCTTAGTAACTCAAAGCTAAAGATTTCAACCTTCATCATCTTTCAATCAAGGCTTTCTACAACAACAAGGGAAGACTTCAAACCGTCAAGAAAAATTTCAACGTATCATCTTCAACCAACATTCAAAGTTTCCCTAGTGCTTACAAAGAAACACATTCAAAAGTGTAATTTCTTATGTTTCTCATTTTCTTTTGTTTATTCCTTGAGTTGGTATTGGAGACCAATCTCGAGAAGAACAAAGATGATTATTAGAGTGTGTATCACAATCAACTTGTTAGATTGCATTATGCCCCCTAGAGCTTAAATCTAGAAGAGTACAAGAGGCACTAAGGTTTACACACCCTTGAGTTAGAATCAAGAATAGCAACTTGATTATTGGAGTGTATCTCACAATTTAGAAGAATGTGAGTGCACTAATCTGTATTCCATTATAGAGATAGTAGAACCCCAAACATAAGGAGTGTATGCTTAAAGGAGTTGGGTAGGGAGGTTGTCCCAAGCCACTATATATTGTATCTCCTGCTTGTAATTGGTTTATTTACTTGCATTCCATTTTCTATTATTTACTCTACAATAAATTACTTGAAAAGAGAAAATTTAATTAATTGGGGTTTAAGCGTAAAAAATTTATAAACTCAATTCACCCCTCCCCTCTTGAGTTAATGCTTACCTAAAGGGAGCAATACCCAGTAGTTGGAACTCCCTTTTATGCCAAGTTATATATCTGATGGGTTAAAGCTTCCATTTATGTAGTGAGAGCTACAATGAGATCAAGTTCTAAACAATCAACAACTTTTCTTACCATGTAGTGCTCATTGGGCCATTGGAATGTATTTGATGTCATATCTTCCAACAAAGAGTAAGCATCTACAATAGTTTCCCCCATCAATGATCCTCTAGTGGTAGCATCAACTATGGTCTTAGTGTAACACCTAGGGTGTTAAATTTTTGGGCTTTAGTATTAATATGAATGAAAATGAATTGAAGTGTAGAAAATTTTACTCTCTTATCTAGAAGAATGAATTATGTTTTATGAGGCCATGTATTTGGACATGATCTAGATGTATATGAGGGTTATTTTTTTAGTGAGTTTTGATGATGCATAAAAAGAAAACAAACATATCTTTTAATGTTAGAATATATGAAAAAATCATAGTAAAAAAGGTATAAGAAATAAAGAAACTAAGTGAAGGTGCACAAAATATATAATTTTGCAAAGTTGTGATGAATTTGTTATAGTGATTTAATACTATGGTTGTGGGGATACATGATACATTTTAAAGTATTAAGAAAAGCTGGGAAAATCATGAGGAAAAATATGAGAAAATAGGTTGAAAAATAAAGAAAAAATAGGGGACAACAAATTTGGGGCCGCGAAACCCAAATGTAGCATCACAACGCTGTTTTGCGAAGGCAGAAAGAATGCAGACAACAGATTTTGGCATCATAGCATAGGAAAGCTAAGCCATGGCACCATTTTTCGAAGAGGAGGCAGGGTGGCTAGCAGACATTGCCGTTGCGGTGCTAGAAAACCGCGCCACGGCATTGGTGTGGTAGGTTAGTAGAGCACCATTTTTCTTTTTGATTTTAAAGGGCTTTAGCCATTCTTTCTTCTCCATCCAACTGCTCCTCCCCTCCCTCTCATCCCAAAACTTAGTTCCCAACCCTTTTTGCCCCATGTTTACGTCATCTTAGCAAGGATTTACATGAATTTATTCGCGAAACCCATTACCCTTGAATCTAGATGAAAATCCTAATAGTTTAAGTTGTGAAAGAGAAGAGCAAATGATGATTTTTGCAACCCATGGAGGATTATTGCAGATTGAGGTTGGATCTTCAATTAAGAGAAGAAGCCACACCCAAATTTGAAGATAAACTTCTTTTCCTCAATTGATTTTATGAATTATACTTGAGAAGGGGTTCGTAAATAGTACTTTTTGGGGGCAAATGTTATGAATTGTTGTTAAAATGGTGGGGAAAAAGGTTAATTAGGGGATAACAATGTTTTGAAGTGAATTAAGTATGGAAAATCTATGTGTTTTGCTATCCACAAATTTGGATAGTAAGAGTTATATTCTAAATTGGGAATTTTGTGGCTTATGATGTTGGATAGTAATTCATTCAAGTTTAGTGTTTAATTAGTTCATTTATGAAGTTATTAGGATGTTAATTATGTAAAGTAATAAGCATATGTGGTAGGTGATAAAATTCCTAAAATTCCCTTGACTCATCTGATGGGAAAATTATAAATTTCTTGATACCTAAGAGATGCTTGGTGAAATACAGTGAATTATGTTTAAAAGAATGATTATAACTCTAAGCCCTGTTAGAGCAGGATGAAGGATTAATTCTTTTGGAATAAATTCATTACTAAAGAAGTTATTTTAATGTTAAATATGATTGAATATTAATTATGATACACTACTGTAGAAATTAACAGTGAAGCTATGCACAACATATGTATGGTGAAATTCTTTAACGAGAAACAAGGTATGTATGCATTATCCCACTGCAGCCCATAAACATCTATTAAGGATGCATTCATACTAAAGAAGGATCAAAATTAGGCTATAATATATAGGCTATGAGAATGGAAATTTCATGGAAGTCATAGTTAGACAAGCATCCCTATAAATGAACAGTGATATGGATAAACAGTGGAATCAAGAAATTTAGTTTAATGAATTGGAATGACTTGATTAATGTTGTCTTTATATGGAACATATATATAACTTGAATGAGGATACCTATTATATATGTGTGTAAGATCAATGAGCATTGATTGGAAGTCAAGTCATGGAACTTAAAGATGGTGTACTTCATTGAGGTAAGTAGATTCTTCTTAGATTGAATGCATAAATAGATAGGGATATTAATTATCCCGTTTGTTTAAATGTGGGTATGCATGTATAGTTGAGGGATACTGAATATCCTATGTTTATTCTTCTTATGGATATAAATGAACATTATAGGAATATGAAGCATTCCATGAAGTAGTTTATATTGATTAGCAATAGTTAGTGTTGGTTATCTCGAGTGAACATGTGAGAATTGGATAGAAATTATCCCATACTTATGTATGTGATTAATGTATAGCTTATGTGAAGGAATGATTAGTTAGGGATAGAGAATGTCCCATGTTGTTATGTAGAATTGATCCTATATAGTATAAAAATGTAGATATTGAATCAAATGTTAAGATCATTACATTGTTTTGAATCAGGAATTGTGAATTATGTTGGAATTGATCGAACTAAATGACATTGCATATTGTAATATTGAGAATGATCGGGGTTGAGCATGATACTTTATTAGTCATTGATTTTATTATTATTTTAATATGCCTACTTACTGAGTTACGCGGGCTCACACCTTCTTATTTATGTTTTTAGTTGACAACTTTGGAAGAGAATTTAGTCAATGTAAGAGAGCTTTGTTGAGATTTTGATCATTTACGATGACTTGCAATCCACTCAACTAAAAACCTAATAGTGGAGGTTACAAACCTTTGTAGGAGAGGTTCAGACTTCTGTAGGTCGGGTGAAGTTGTTAGTGACTGTTGTAGCATTAAATGCAGACCTCTAGTCTATCCTCTATGCACTATTGAGAAAGGAATTGTCTGTCTGGAGACCTCTTTAAACCTCCGTAGGTGAGGACTTTTTCTTTGAAGTTTCTTCTATGAAGGTCTAATAGTTCCAACTACTACTAATAACTAATTTTTGTAGATCACTGGAGATTGAGTTATCCTTTGTAGACACCTCTAAGAACTAAATTTTACTTGGACATTTTTTAAGGTGTTTTCGAGATGTCTAAAGATGAAAAGACTTTCCTCTAAGACATCCTCTTAACTACAAACACTTAGTTTTTCTTTACATTTACTTATTTGCTTCCTTTCTTACTTGGTTTATGACATATGTGTGTTGATAAATTGAGTTCTTAGCTATCATATTACGTTAAATTTAGTTCTCTTGAGTCCTTTTTTAGTTTTATCATTTTAGTTTTGTAATACTTGGCAGTAAACTTGTTAGTACTCAACCTTTTTACTCATATATTTACTTATTATCAAAACTTAGCTATTATTATTAATTCATTATCAAAATCAAGCTAATTAAGGAGTTAGTCTTAGTAGGCATCAGACCAAGTTAATGCATAAATAAAATAATATACTAGTTCTTGCATGGTAGGAGACAAGGGACCCAATTTCATTGGTAATATCTAATTTTTAAATTATTATAAGATAGATTTAATATTCATCCACAAAAATAAGAGACCTTGGTGATTTATGTAGGCCCTCAAACTTAAATTCTTTTTAATTAAAATACTTTTTAAACTACATGGCCCTTATTCGCATTCCATTATTACATTTGTTTTTAAATAAACAAGTGTGTCAATTTTATATATTCTTTATATGTTTGATTGAAAATATAAATTAATATATGTAAATTAAAGTCTTTATATACTAATGCTTTTTATTATGACCTAAATATTGGTCACTTTGGCTCATATAGCAAAATGAATGGAGATTTCGTTTTCTAGTTTGCAAGTTAGGGGATAAGAATCTTTCTATTGGAATGCGGGGATAAACATCCTAACGTACAGTTACACCATAACAGAACATGCGAGGGGACAAACTTCTACTATCATTTTAATCCACATATTTGAATAATCCCGATGGTTTGTTAACGTCCAGATGCAAAAGTCGAACGAAAAAAAAATCGATGAAGTGTTCCAATGTCGTAATCTTAGTGCTTTGGTGATGATAGGATGGGGGTAGAAGCCATTAAAACGACATATTAAAAAAGAAAATGCTATGATACTAGGCTTGATTGGTAGAGTCATTTGAAATTCATGGAATTGAATTTTATGAAAAAACCATGTCACAAACTATTATGATATTGGGCAAGATCGGTAGCATGAAAACTCTTATACCAAGATGTTTATTACAACAAGAAAAGGGCTCTACCCCTTTCTTTATTACAAACCCTATCCATAAAACTATAGAGCCAAAGAAAATTATGTTAGAAGGATCAAAACCTTTATGTGTCCAATATTTTCCTGAAAAACAATTGAGTATATTAGATGATCCAGATCTAGTAGAAACTCTAATTAGTACTATTATCTATTTTAGAACTATCTGATGAACAATTATTATTATCTTATAAACCTCATGATACTATCTCCTCAAGCAATAAAGAGAACCCTGCTATTCCAGAAATATGTCGCATCTGGATCATCTAATATACTCAATTGTTCTTCAGGAGATAATTGGATTTCCCACCAACCTTTTAGTTGGCCAGTAAATCCATAGGCAATAGTGATGGAAGCATCTCGCGCATTAAATCTACGAATATGTTATAATAATATAGAATACATCATAATACTATTACACATGTTCCATATTTGATATTCACTAGCACCATCTATATTCCATTCATAGACAGAGTTATGATTGAATTCGTTTTGAGTGGT
>JAYJMB010000057.1:0-18614 GCA_036873735.1 Pouteria campechiana
CTGGAGGTAATCCCCAACAATGTACGGCTGGAACCATGACAGCCAGCGGTGTATCCTTTTAGGATATGGACATAAGCCCTTCAGACGCTCTTCCATTTCTTTTTGCTTTGCATGTTTGATCTGACACTTTCGTCCCTTACATCTTGCCGATGGGACTTCTGGAATATCTTTTGGGCAGACAAGATCCCAAACTTCATCATCAACCATGACTTTCTCATGTGCCTCTTGGCTAAAGGCTTTTGAGAATGGATGATTGGATTCCTATTCCAACATTGCTAAATTGGGAATTTCTTTCAGTGATATGTTGTTGGATGTTACCTGTGCATCTTTCTTTGGTGTAGCTATTCCACTCTTCATGCAATGGTTAATAATTCTCCTTACTGGCTTGCATTTAACCGTCAGGCAATTGATACCCCGATGGTAATGACAGTATAGGGGGTGGTTCACCTAATCCACTTCTGCTAGGAATAGGGGTTCTGGTAGCCTTATATTGCCTAATTGAATGAGCCCCAATAGGATTGGTATCACTTCTTCATCAGAGTACTGGTATTTTGGCTCTGGTATCTCCCTTTGCTTCTATTGTCTATTATTACCACTAGTCTTAGTCTTAGTGGTGTTGACAGAGGTATTCTGTTTGCTTCTTTCATATTTTTTCTTTTTGGACCAAAAAGTATTTTCTTTTTGCTTGTCATCCCATGCTTTGCTTTTTCCAGAGAGGGAAAGGAGACATTCCTTTCAACTTGCCTCATTAGCCAATTCTTGGAAAGTAACAATCTGCTCATTTACTAGGATTGCGAGGTCAACGTTAATGCCATTGTGGCATAGGTGGACTCTTTGCTCCTCTGTTAAGGTTGCCTCACATTTGCTGGCCTCTTTCTGCTAGCAAGAGATGAATTCCTCTACTGATTCATCATCCCTTTGCCTCATAAGGGAGA
Organism: Pouteria campechiana; assembly: GCA_036873735.1. Taxonomy (NCBI): domain Eukaryota; kingdom Viridiplantae; phylum Streptophyta; class Magnoliopsida; order Ericales; family Sapotaceae; genus Pouteria; species Pouteria campechiana. The sequence continues at coordinate 936 of JAYJMB010000057.1, forward strand.
GGTTGGCTAATGTCATATCTTTTTTAGTTACAAAGAACCTTGCTAGAAATAGGTTTTGCATGTCATTCCAGGTCTTGACTGACCCTGCTGGAAGTATCAAATACCACTGGAATGTCAGTCCCTTGAGCGATGAGCCAAATAATCTCAAGCAAAGATTGTGATAGACAACATAGTTTCCCATCTTGAGATTAAAGAGGGTGAGATGATGCTGAGGATCATCGGTTCCATTAAATGTATGAAAGTCTATCATCTGGAAGCCTAGTGGGAAGGGCTCATTCTCGATCTCTAACAAATACGACTAATGATAAATATTTGGCACTTGGGAAGGCAAGTTTATTTATCGTTGGACCATCCAGTCATTCATCATCTCATTAAAGTGTGCCATGGGATCCAGATTCATCTGATATGGTTGTGCATGCGCATTTGTGCCGAACGGCTGTGGTGGAACGTTCGCACTAAATGGTTATGCAAGAACATTAATATTGTACGGTCACCGAGGTGAAGCAACTGGAGAGGTGAGGGGTGAGGCATCTGATCCTAGGGGATCTCCTCTTGGTGGGTTAAAGACGAATGGTCCCAGTGGCATAACCGTTCCCATGGAGGGAAGATTGAGAGGATGTGCAGCATTGGATGGTTGGCCAGGATTGGAGGTTTGGGCAACATTCTGTTGTGCATATGACTCTCTTAACTGCTAATTTTTAGTCTCAAGTAGCTCCAATCATGGCATTATCTCTTCTATGGAAGCGAGAGTTGCACTTCCCTCAGCCATGTAAGACATGATCATTGGGATAAATTGATGTCTGTGCATCAACTGGCAGGGTGATGTAGACACTTGATCTTCTCTTCTAGCATCTTTTGATAGAGAGTGAAATATTGGGGGAGGCACCATGGATCTAGCCATCGACCTGGTGATGATTCTCTGACGAGGTGGGCTAGGCAATGCCAGGGACAAGTCCCCATCGACCAAGGTGGTGCAGACACTAACAGGCTGCACTTTTCTCGTCTTCTGGTCTCTTTTCCTTGGGCAACCAGAATAGACCTCCTTTCTCTCTTTTCTACCTTTGATGCTTTCCTTGGCATCTGTAAGGTGCTTGTTCTATTGATCTCTCTTCTTTGAGAACAAGAGAGATTGGCAAAAGCAGAGAACATATTGCTTTTCCAGTATTTATCCTGGAATGGACATGGTCTTCTTACTATGGTAGTGTGCTTCTCGAATGGTAACTTCCATCCCTCCTTTTCTTGAATGGTCAGCCTACGGGTTGATCTTTTCTTGGACTTTCCTTTCTTCGTTGTCCATCTTCCAGTTCCATTGGCAGGTCGAACATAACCCTTGGAAGCTTTGCTCTATGCATTCCTTCCAAGGGGGCTAGTAGGTTTAGGATTGAAGGGAGATTGTGTCTGTCTTCCCTTGATTGCATTGGCGAGGTCGATAGCTACAACCTTCTTCTACTTTATCGGAATAGAGACACAAGTAATCCCAGTCTCTAGGAAGTTTGGGATGGTATTGCGGACAAAGTGATTTCCAACGATCTTAGGAGCATGAGGGGAAATAGTTTTTCTCCTTTGCCTCCTATTTTTCTTGTGCTTTTTTTCAACTTCATTGTTGGGAGTTGAGTTGGTAGAAGTCACTTCTGGAGCCACCAGGGCAGGCTCCAATGCTGCTGGAACTTCTCTGGAAATTACCAACATAGCTCCGGGTGAAGGGAAAATCAGAGTCACATCCCTCTTATAGATGGCAAGTGTTGGGCCGATCGACACCACAATGAAGGAGTGGAGAACACTCCTGTCAAAGTCATGCGGGGTGTTGACGGCAAAGCTGCTGCTTGGCAGAAATCCAAAAGTGAGTGAGCTTGCCATAGGATTGATCTTGAGAGAAGAACTAGAATAACTTATAGAAATGACTAAAGATCTGCAAAAAGCAATAAAAGAGCTTACTCAGTTTCATGGAAGAATAAAGTTTCTAAGATGAATAAGTGTTACTTTTCCTTAAAGATGAAGGGTGGGATGTTTCACGTCGGGTTCACCATTTTTGTAACCAGGATAAAAAAATGGAACAACATTAAAAGAATTATCCTCTTTGGAATGAATCAAATAATTTTTTATTTTTATTGATTGTCCTCAATTGATTACACTTATTGTGTATATCGGAAGAATTGTATGTTTACATCCCAGACTAGAAGTGGTCCTAATTACATCTCCATAATGGAGAAAACCCTTGATTAAAAGGAAAAGTATAATGCATCTTAGAAATCCAAAAATAACACACACACACACACCCTCTCAAAATAAATGTGTGTTGTCTTTGGGATCGCTAAGCACATTGCGATTACTTGATATTTAGGATATCGCCTTAAGTCAATGGGCAGATGGGATGACACGGTTCTATACTGGGTTGCTAGACACCAGGTCAACTTAGAAAATTGGTGTATTAATCCGATTGGTTTGTCCCGGGCGGAATCAAGAATGGATGATTTTTGTTATTTAGACTATAAGAAACCATAGAGATAATAGGTATTTTGTGACCCAATTGGCATATCCCAGAAGAACTTAAGACCAGGTAATCTCTATTGCATTCAGATCTGAAAGAGATCGGAAGAAAATAGGTCACCTAGGTTTGGTTCAGCTTTATCTCATTGCTCATGAGAAGCTTAGGAAGAGTGGGCCAGGTTAACTGGGTTTAGCTTGGCTCTCTCGACTGACTCATGAGAAGCTTGAGAAGAGTAGGACCAGGATGACTGAATTTGGCTCGGCTCTCTCAATTACCCATGAGAAGCTTAGGAAAGTGGGACGAGGACGACTGGAATCGACTATTTTGATGAATGGTATATGCTAAGGATTGACTCGGTGAGTCACGACTCAGTGACTCGGTCCTAGACTTAGGCTTTTGAATAAGTTGGTGAGTAGTGTTTACTAAGGTTTGACTCAATGAGTCATGACTCAATGACTCGGTCCTAGACTCACGCTTTTGAAATAAGTTAGTGAGTAGTTTTTGCTAAAGTTTGACTCAGTGAGTCATGACTCAGTGACTCGGTCCTAGACTCAGGCTTTTGAATGAGTTGGTGAGTGGTATTTGCTAAGGTTTGACTCAGTGAGTCATGACTCGGTGACTCGATGAGTCACAACTCAATGACTCGGTCCTAGACTTAGGCTTTTAAATGAGTTAGTGAGTGATGTTTACTAAGGTTTGACTCAATGAGTTATGACTCGGTGACTTGGTGAGTCACGACTCAGTGACTCGGTCTTAAACTTACGCTTTTGAATGAGTTGGTGAGTGGTGTTTTTCAATATCCCATGAAAAACTCTAAGCGGGAGATCTCTGCCATTTATACTATAAGAGATCGAAGATCCAGACTACATGAATTAAGCCTACTTACACTTTGAGTTAATTAAGCCTAATCACAATTAACATTAATGATAGTGATTAGTGTTAATGATAGTTCTTAGTTAATTTAAGATGATGTCATTAATTTCCTGATTTATGTGGCAGTTACGTAATTTAATCAGGGTTCAAACAGGTTTTGATGTATTTAGAATGTCTAATTCAGTATTATCCTGTTGCACATTAGCCATATGGGACCCACCATTACCACATCATGGTTGGGACCCATGTGTGTACCATGGTGGGGCCATGGCAGTGTGCCCTCAGGCACTAAAGAGATTACCAGTAGCCAAAGGCCACCGGTGTCAAGTGAGGCACCTGCGTCTTAAAGATTTCTCAAGCTCCTCCTCCAAGTTCTCTTTTCAAGAGAATTCTTCTTCCAAATCCTCCCCTTTTCAAGAAGAGGGAGGGGTATTTATAGGCTTGAGGTCCTCTGGGGTAGTTTAGGAATTTCAGCTCCAACCTCCAACATGGGTGCATTTTGGGCATTCCAGCTTCACCAATGGGGCATTTTTGGGAACTCTTGGAAAATATGCCCAGCTTCACTAGTGGGGGTATTTTGGGAATTCCAGCTCCAACATGGGGGCATCTTGGGCATTTCAGCTCCACCATTGGGGCATTTTGGGGAACCCTTTGGAAAATGCGCCCAGCTTCACCAGTAGGGATATTTTGGGAGTTCCACCTCCAACATGGGAGTATCATGGGTATTCTAACTCCACCATTGGGGCATTTTTGGGAATCCTTTAGAAAATATGCCCAGCTTCACCAGTGGGGGTATTTTGAGAATTCCAGCTCTAATATGGGGGTATCTTGGGCATTCCAGCTCCACCATTGGGGCATTTTTAGAATCCTTTGGAAAATATGTCCAGCTTCACTAGTGGGGGTATTTTGGGAATTTCAGCTCCAACATGGGAGTATCTTGGGCATTCCAGCTCAACCATTAGGGCATTTTTAAGAATCTTATGGAAAATATGCCTAGATTCACCAATGGGAGTATTTTGGGAATTTTGCAAAATTTGGGCCTTAGTTGCACCATTAGGAGCACTTTGGTAATTTTGCAAGATGGCTTTGCCTCCCACGCCTAGAATGTCTTTGGAATTTTCGTTTATACCTTTGGTAAATCCAAATTAATTAATCAATTAAAATATTTTTAGCAAAATAGATTGTCAAAATGTAATTAATTACATACATGCCTATCATAGGTACCATGCAATTAATTGACGAAATTACTCCCTTATATATTTTAGTATATTATTTTCATATTGATTATTGTAACAAATCAATTATTGTAATTAATTCTTCTTCCCATGCGCATCATCAGTTTTCATTGCACGTCATGTCATAGCATTTTACTGGACGCACAGGTGAGGAGCTCCCTTAGCTCCGGAGCATGTCACTAGGCCTCCGTGGCACATCACTAGCTCCACGACACGTCATCTATGCGGCTGCACAGTTTGCTGGCTACGCAAATGAGAAGGCTGTCGTTCCTTCTGCACGCCACATCAGTTGTGCGGTTTCAATCTGAAAAAATTCCATGCGACTTCGTGAAGCCCGTCTATGCAAGCCAGGAGAGTTGTATGCTGAAGGCACTTCATCCAAACCACATAGCAAAGCTTGCATAGGTGACCCTATTTGGCTGGTAAATGAACTGCACGAGCTCGTTGTCCGCTGAAAAGCTTCGATCGCAGGATGGAGGTCACCTTCCTCTCTTGCATGCCGCATCAACGTCTCCGCAACACTTCATTCAAGCAATGTTGGACCGCTTTAGCCATCTCTGTTTGTCACCAGTGACGAACGGAAGCTGCCATCACGACTTCCTAGCTGCCATGTGGAACCGTTCTGGGTCCGCCATCATCACTCGCCATCGACAACCATTGGCTGTCGCCTCCCCAACAAACCAATCTTCTTCGTTTTCGGCTATTGGGGGCGTGGCATTGATCGTCTCCGTTTTTCCGACAGAGTGGGAGAAGAAGCCCTATTACTGCTTTCTGCATCATCACCTTTAGGCTGTCGGACGACCAATTCGCTTCGGTCAAGAACTCAACAAAGACCTCCTGACCTCCGGAAACTCCTCGTCGTGCCGGATCTCTGCCCTTGTTCGCCGGAGGATTTAGATGAAGTTGGAGAAGCCCATTTGTTTTGGCCGCAACTTGCCATTGCGAGGCCGCCGTTCGACCACTGAACGGCCAATTTGTGCCATCCAAAAAATTGGCTTCAGTCATCTGAGTCCAGTGCTAACCTTATTTCCCTGCTCCCATTAGCCAAGAAAATCAAAAAGGGCATCTAAAAACCCATCATCGTTCTTGTTCACTGCCGATGATAGGTTGCTCCTCTGGCAAACTGACCTGCCCTTTTGCAATCTCTGATTTTCATCGTCCGGCCAATCTCTATTTTTTCGATGGGGTGGGAGAAGACGCTGCTGTCACTTCCTACTCTACCTCCATCAGACCACCGGAACATCAATATTCTTTGGACAGAAATTCGGTGTTGCTGTTCCGACACCGGTGCTGATTTTGCCGCGCTAGATTGTCCTCTCCGGTTGCCGACAAATTTGGCCATATGCGAAAAAAACCATTGGTTTTATCCTCAAACCGTCGTTGTGACACCGCCGTCCAACCATTGGATGGTCGATCTGCACCGGCCATGGCGCCTCCACCGTCGTCCTGATGCTAGACAGCCTTTTCCCCTGTCGGATCCTTGCCTTTAGTCACCGGAAGATGAAGGACAGGGCTACTGATGTGGTCTTCTTCCTTACTGCAGGTGACACTACCCCAGCAGTTTCTCCACTGTCGACGAGAATTGCTTGGGTCTGCTAGGAAGAACATTGAAGTTAATGGAAAAGTCCGATCGCCGATGACTGCCAGTTGCCTTCGCCGATATCGTCTTCCTGACCTTTGTTAAACTCCCCAGCTGCATGGCATGTCAGCGTGGCACGTTAGCACTGAATCGGGGAAGTCGTCCATCTCGCATTGTATTGCTTGGGTGGGACCTAAAAAATTCTTAGCAGCTTGTAGCTTCAGTGGATTAATATTCCAACAATTTGCTATGTTTAAATAAGCTATTTAAGCTTTAGTCTATTATGTTTAATCTATCCTTAGCCTCCATTAGCTCATATGACTCAATTTAGCACATCCTTTAACAAGCATGTATACAACACCTTATCTGATTCTCAAATTTCACCATCTTGAATTGGACATACCAATATGTTATGTAACATTAACTTACATAACTTATCTCCTTAAACCATATTAGCAACATAACTGACTTCATTTTAAACCATATCTAACTACTTCACATACTTTAAACACGTTAAAAACATGATTTGACAAACCTTAAACAATTACCATAAAGTACTCAAAGTGCATATGCATAGAGTTCAACTAAACTTAACTCAATTACTTAGATAAAGTAAACCTACTCACCTGATCAATATACCTTTCTTTCCCTTAAAGCTTTCTGTTTGCTTCACAATTTGGAAGTCCTACACTCGAAACATGTCCCATGATCATCCAAGTGCATCTATTGGTTATAAAATATAGTTACTGCAGAGATTATTGTTATTCCATAGCCTAACCTTATTTAGGGTTTAGCCCATTACTCACCTCAAACTCAATTAATAGATGATTAGGGAATCATCAACATGGGTTAATCATGCGACACCCATCTAAATGTCATTTCATCAAACATCGACCAGGTAAGTTCTAGTTTTCATGATTGCAGCTAATAACAAGTTGGGATTTCTTTACCAAACCACATCTAAGCATGATTTAACTAAATTTGTATTTCAATTCACATTCAGAACATCCAATTCATTACTCAGTTCATGTTTACCACAAATTTCCAAGTTTCCCAATTCCCAAATCAACTTCATAAACTAGAATCAAATGAATCTTTCTAACAAAATTAGTTGATTACTAATAAAAATCACTACCACCTTATCAAAGTGCACTCTGGAGTGGAATCCTCAAATTCTCTATAATTCCCACTGCCCAAATCGGTCCAATGGAGTGTTTTCTTCATGCCAAATCGCCACAACATTTCTTGCCATCAATTCCTTAATGCATTTACTTCAAATTCTATGAGAATCAGCAATTTCTAGAGCTTGGGGAACAAGGGGAGAGGGCTGAAATGTCTATGTTTGAAATGGGAGCTGCTGTAGCATTTTAAGCTCCACCCCTTATGGTGCTCCAGTGATGCATGCAACCAAGTACACATTTGGCCCACCTGTGATATGTTTTGTCCACTTTTCTCACAATCTTTCCCTCCAAGTCATCACCCTATACAACCCAGTACTCATATTCATCAGTACTTTCTCTTTTTGTCAAGAATTTCATTCCTGTTCATCCTATTCCTTGATCCTTTAAGCACGCCTATCAAGACTTTTCATTTATATCAACTCTTGTCCAACTCAAGTTGCTTGACCAGTCTAGTATGGAAAAAATTTTAGGGCCTCACATTCTACCCTCCTTATGAAAATTTTTGACCTCAAAACTTAAGTGAACAAGTAGGGATACTTTATTTTCATCAACTCTTCTAGTTCCTAAGATGCCTCATCCTCTGAATGATGTCCCCACTATATTTGACTAGATGAATAGCCTTATTCCTCAACTATTTCTCCTTACTATCTACTATTTGAATTGGTTGTTCCACGTACTGTGGGTTCTCTTTAATTTGGATTTCTTCCGGTGCCAATATATGAGATGAATTCAATTCATATTTCCTCAGTGAAGACACATGGAAGACATCATGAATTCCACTCAATAATGGTGGCAATGTAATGCGATATGCCACTTTGCCAATCCGATCCAAATTTTCGTAAGGACTAATAACCTTGAGTTCAATTTACCTTTGGTGCCAAACTGTACCACACCCTTCATCAAAGATACCTTCAAGAAGACTTTATCTCCTACCTGGAATTCCAAGTCATGTCTCCGTACATCTACATAATTCTTTTGGCGTGACTGAGTAATACGGATCTTTTCCTTAATCTAAACTACATTCTCAATTGTATCTATAATCATCTATGGTCCTACTAGGGTGGCCTCACCAATATTAGTCTAGTATATGGGTGACCTACATTTGCGCCCATATAATGCCTCAAAAGGAGCCATTTGGTTGCTAGAGTGATAACTGTTATCATAAGCAAATTCAATTAGTGATAAACATTGACTCCATGATTTACCCCATTCTAAAATACATGCTCTGAGCATGTCCTCTAATTGCCAGTTTACTCGCTCTGTCTGTCCATCTGTTTGGGGGTGATAAGTACTGCTGAAGTCTAACCGTATGCCAATGGCCTTATCAATGCTTTCCAGAATTTATAAGTGAATACTGAGCCTCTGTCTGAAATGATCACTTTAAGCACACCATGTAACTACACAATCTCTTTTTGATAGATTCATGCATACTTTTCAGTAGTAAATGTAGTCTTGACTAGTATAAAATGAGCAGATTTAGTTAGTCTATCCACAATGACCCATATACTGTCAAATCCTATAGTCGTCTTTGGTAACCCATTAATGAAATCCATTATTATATCTATCCATTTCCATTCAAGAATTTCAATAGACTGTAATAATGCTCTTGGTCTTTGGTACTCTACCTTCACTTTCTGGCACACTAGACATTTAGACACATATCTGGCGATATCATTCTTCATACCCTTCCACCGATATTGAGATTTCAAATCATGATACATTTTATTATCACCAAGATGGATGGTGTAAGGCGAATAATGTGCTTACTCTAGCACTTTCTATATTATTGAAAATCCTTTAGGAAGCATTAATCGATTCCTATACCTCATAAGATGGTCTGCACCAATGAAAAGTCTGGTAGTTCATTTTACTATACTCACAACTTCGATTCTTGGAATTCTTCTTCTGATGTCTCTTCTTAAGTTGCTCCAATTTCATCTACTAAGGTAGGTTGAATGCTTAATTGATACGTTTGAGCAACTATTCCCTTCATTCCAACTTTCACATCTAGTTTCCTCAGTTCCTCAAACAATTATATCTTTTGTGTAAGCATGCTAGCTAAACTACTCCCAAATTTTCTGCTTAAAGCATTGGCTACTACATTTGTTTTACTGGGATGATAGTGAATGTTCAGGTCATAATCTTCCAACAATTCCAACCATCGCCTTTGCCTCATATTCAATTCTTTTTAAGCAAAAATATATTTCAAACTTTTATGATCAATGTATACATCAAATTTTTCCCCATAAAGGTAGTATCTCCATATTTTTAAAGCAAACACTAATGCTTCCAATTCTAAGTCCTAGGTTGGATAATTACGCTCATGATGGCCCAACTTATGTGATCCATAAGCTATAGTATTTCCATTCTGCATCAAGACACGGCCTAATCCTTTCTTGGATGCATCGCTATATATCATAAATTTGCCCTAACCTGACAAAAGTGCAAGTATTGGTGCCTCCACCAACTGCCTCTTTAATTCTTGAAAGGCAGCGTCACACTGATCATTCCACTCAAATGGGACCCCTTTACAAATCAACTGTGTCAATGGCATAGCAATATAGAGAATCCTTCAACAAATCTCTGGTAATACCCAGCTAATCCCAAGAAACTTCTGACCTTAGTTACTATGCTCAGTCTAGGCCAATTTACCACAGCCTCTATTTTATGAGGGTCCATAGAGATACCATCTTTCGAGATTACATGGCCTAGAAAAGCACACTATTCATCCAAAATTCATCTTTAATTTGGCATAGAGTCTTTCCTTTCTCAATCTCTGCAAAGTCATCTTGAAATGTCATTCATGTGTATATTTGCTTTTTGAATAAATCAAAATATCATCAATGAAGACAATCACAAAATGATCTAGATAGGGTTTAAACACCTATTCATTAGATCTATGTAAATTACAGGAGCATTTGTTAACCCAAATGGCATCACCAAAAATTTATAATGCCCATATCAAGTTCTGAATGTAGTCTTATGGACATCTGTTGGCTTAACCCTCAATTGATGATATCCAGACTACAAATTGATTTCAAAGAATACTATAGCTCCTTGCAACTGATCTAATAGATCATCTATCTTGGGTAATGGATATTTATTCTTGATGGTGACTTTGTTCAGTTCCTAATAATCAATGCATAGTTGCAAACTTCCGCCTTCTTCTTAACAAAAAAAATTGTTATGCCCCTTGATGACATGCTAGGACGAACGAATCCCTTGTTCATTAAGTCTTGTAACTACACTTTCAACTCTGCTAGTTCAATTGGCGCCATCTGATATGGGGCCTTAGATATTAGGACTACCCCAGGTAGAAGGTCAATGCAAAATTTCACTTATCGTTTAGAAGGTAACTCAGACAATTCACCACAGAACACATCTAGAAAATCTTATATTACAAGTATATCCTCCAGCAATCGATGCTCGGAGTGGGTGTCAATAGTTAAGACTAAGAGCACTTCACACTCTTTCTGCATTAGGCTAAGAGCCTTCATGGTTAACGCAAGTCTAGGAGCTTTGACTTCAGGCAACTTCTAAAGATGATATCCACTTTATCAAGGGTCTTTAAGGTTATCTGCTTGGCTTTACAATCCATTTTAGCTTCATATTTGAGTAACAAATCCATACCTAGTATAATTTCTAAACCCTCCATGTTCAATACAATTAAATCTGCATAAAAGTATTGGCTCTCGATCACTATCGGCATCTCATAACATGACTCATAACCTATGCTAACTGTCTTCAGTGGAGTAGATACTTTTATAATATGATGCATAGGATATTTCAACAAACCAACTCTATTTACAAATGCAATGGAGACAAATGACTGAGAAGCACCTAGATTAAATAATACGTAAGCCATATAATCACACATAAGAAGATTACTCGTAATCATGCAATCCATGGCTTGAGCTTCCTGTGCATTGGTCGCCTGCATGACTGCAGTCATTGGTGGTCTACGGTCCTCATACTGATAACTAGGAGCTATATTAGGTATGCAACCTCTACCTCTCATCTAACCTTTACTACATTCAAGCTAGGGTAGTGCTCAGGAGGTTACACTATCACTCCTCCCCTAATTAGGACAATTCCACTTGATGTGACCAATCTCGTCGGATAGGAAATAAGTGAGTGGTCTTCACTGCCTTGGTTCTCGAGGCTGATTTAACCCCTGACTAATTTCCCTCATCTATTCTAGAGTCGGTTTAGTCGGCCTTCCTCCTGACTTCTTTAACAATACGGGACAGTCAAATTTCAAATGTCCTAATTTCTTACAATAATTACATATTCTTTCAGATGTTATAGTACCACTCTACTTAGTTCTTGGCTTTTTCTAGCATCCCTACTCATTTTCTCTAATACGTCCCTTTTCTCTAAATTTGGACCACTCCTCTTCCTCCCTTTCCACTAAATAAGCATGCTCAAGGATATCTTCATATCTAGTCAACATAAGTGGGGCTAACTTGTCATGGATATCCAATCTCAATGCTTCTTGAAATTTTTGGACTGTTTCCAATGAATCCATTTGGGCCCATGTTACAAATCATGCCAAGGACCTAAATTGTCCATCATATTCTTCTACAGTTCTCTTGCCCTATAATGGTATCAAGAATTCGGTAGCCCACTTAGCCTTCTCACTAGCTGGTACATATCTACAAAGTAATCTCTCTCTAAAATTAGCCTATGCCATCCCTACACCATTGCCAAGAATGATCAATCTTTCAGTATGCCACCATTGCTCTGCCTCACCTTGATACACCCCATATAATACATTATGCTCTTCAAGACATTCCATATATGCAAATGCCTTTTCCATACCAGCTAACCATTCATTTAACACATGGTAGTCTCTTTTCCCCTTGAAAACTGGAGGCTTCATATTTTTAAAAGCTTTCATATTTAAACCTATTTTGGACTACCTTTGGGATGTCTACCCCATGTATGGTTCTACATTTACTAGCCTTGCACGCAACCCCACCATTTGTTGAGGCTACTCTACATGCCTCCTTTAAGTTTGAACTAGTTCTTGCAAAGTCTAGGGAATACCTACTATCATTGTCATCATAGCACCAAATTTGGTGCTATTATTGGGGCTGCATAGGCGGAACTACCTCACCATTAGGAATAATAGTGCCTAGCCTATCTGTTCTTATAGGTCCTACCTCCACATGGCCTTTCTCAAGCTCAACTACCCCTTCTTCAACTACATTCTAGGTCAACCCCGATATCTCATCAGTCCTAGAGGCTTCTGCCTAAGTTTCCCTAATAACAACCCACATCGCTCTAATCTGGGTAGTTCTCCTCGATAACTCATCTTCCACCATGGGGGCTTTGCCTTTATCCACTCTCTTCCTCAGTGCCATGATTGTATAAGGAAGAGTATATGATCATATAACAGCACAATATTAAAATATTAACTCAACATCTCAAGATAAGGTTTTAATGTACATCTTATACTATCGTTCCCCCTTGTTTCTAGCATTTTGAAAACTATGCATGTCATTCTTTTACCCTTTTTGGTGTGTTGTCATAGGTAACCAAATTTAGAACCTTACTTTAATTTTAAATTTTTATAGTAGTGTAAGGGTCGATCCCATAAGGAGTATCTAGCTTAGTTTTATGCAATGTGAACAAGAAAGGGGGGTTTTGAATGTAATGAAGAAAGTGTTATAAAAGAAATCTATCAGAAAAGAAAACCTTGGTTCAAGTCAACATCCACCATTAGAATCTCATAACTGATCACTAATGCAAATATTAATCAAATCATAATTTGAATATTCATCATTGGAATTATTTTTCCTATCTCTCCTTCAACATAGTTAATTAGAAACTAGCATTCTAATTAATCCAAAATACTAAACAACCTAAGACCAGTGCTAAAGGTTTAATCTAATAGTAGTCTTAAGATTTGTAGAGATTGGTGAAGCTAAACAATACAAGCACCAGCGGTTGTATTTAATTTAGTTAAATATTCTTCCTAAGATTTAATAACTACAATAGTAGCAAATTGTTAAACCCTAGTTGCTTCGCAAATTAGAGGGATCAAATGATTATGGATTTGATATCTAATCTAGCAATAGATTGCAATGAATAATAAATTAATAGGCCTCCTAGCAAACAAGCATGACAATCATAGTCATGAACAAAGAAGAATATTCAATACTCAAAGTATAAATTGAACAATTAAATTAAATTAGATCTCATAGTGTATTAATTCTAAAACTTTTGTCTCCTTAAACTAAGAATAAAAGTTTAGCCATGTAGGGATATAAATTCACAAAGAAAATAAAATAGAAAAGAGTGAAGAAAGAAAATTCTCTGTCGAAAGCCACCAAGAAGACTCCTCCAAACCCTTGCAAAAGAACCCTCAAAAATCCTAAGAAACTGCTATTTATATAGAGTCAAAATATGTAAAATATGCAATTTTTGCAAGTTTCAGAAAGTAAGAATGGAGTTAGGTGCCATGGGCACCACCTTGCTATTTGGTGATTAGGTGTTTGCATCGGTATGGGCGCCAATAGCGCCGATCTGTTGCCTCCAACTATTTTGCTCCTTGTTGCTTCTCTTCTACACTGCATCCTGACTTTGGCATTCTTCCTATATTTGTCTTTGATGTAGTCCTTATCTCTCAAAGCTCCAAACATGAAAGTTGTGGAAATTTTTCTTATATTTCCAGAACATCTTTAATTATCTCAATTGGAGTCAGATGAGATAGTTATGCCCAAAATACAGAATAACTCTAAAATTATCCAAAATCCTTAAGTTGACTTCTTTTTGCACTTAACCACTCCAATTGTCTCCTAAATCAAAATATAAGAATAATGAATGCATATTGGAATCAAATAGGTGTAGAATATTAAGTATTAAGGGAATAAAATATGATATTTTGTATACTCATCAAATTTCCCCACATTTAACTTTTGCTCGTCCTTGGGCAAAACTCAAATTCGTTCTCCCCCAAAAGAATATCAAGATAAATCATTCTCACACAACCTATAATTATTCAGTGAGTTTTCTCTCTTGAAGATGAATTAAATTAAATAAGTAGAACCCTCACAGAAATAAACACTCTACTCTTATGTGTTTGAAGGGTATATGTTTACTCAAATTCATTCTAATGAAAATGATCTACCATAAGCTTGCATTTCTTCTCATTCTCCATCACTAGGATCACATGCGATCATAAATCATAAGAACTTTTCATAGGTTTTAATAGGGTTTAGGGTAAAGGTGAAAAATATTTGGAGATGTAGCTCAAAAGCTATTGAAACTAGTGAAGTATAAATAAATCGACTCATGCTCAAATATATAAGACATGTAAAATCACTTGGGCTTTTTTTTCCAGCATCTTTCACCTTTGAATATATGATGTATAAACAAACCCCTTCCCTTGGAATTTTGATATTTGCTTTTTCTTTTTCTTTTTCATTCATCATTTTTTCACTCAATTTTGAGAACAACAATCTTTTCTATTTCATTAATAATAGCCATACCACAAATTTTGACACCCCCACACTTTATTTCTTGTACACCAATACATACACAGTGATAACCCATGCTCCACTAGATCTATGGCTTGGGTAAAGATATTATTTTTTTGGGTTTCAAGCTTATAACATAGGTTCACAATAAAAATCTCTAAAGTCAAAGGGGCTTAACAAGAGGAAAAATTAATCACAAGGTAGGCTATTTGGCTCATGTAGTTCAAAATAAAGAAGGCCTTAATCATGTTCATATGTGCATGTATCAATGTAATCTCGAAGAGAATCAAGGCAAGTTCTAGAGAAGCAAATCCATGGAAGAATATCTCTCATGAAGAGAAAGAATAAGACTGATGTGAATGCGTTAGTCTAAAAGCTCAAAATCTCACCAGCTTTTATCCACCAAATTTAGTCATCACCATTCTCAAGGAAAATAACTAAATCGAGCAATTGCAAATTGGAAGATTACTTAATCAATCATGTTATGAATTTTTCAAGCTCAGTTGAATCTTGCTCATGACATCCTCAACCTCAAATCATAGGAAACCACCAAAACAAAAGGCAAAACTGAGACTCTCTCTAATTTGTTTTTCAAAATAAAAGCAAACACAAAAACAAAAATATAGAAAAATGCAACCTAAACCTCAGTTCCCTCCCTCACACTTAAAACTTATATTGTTCCTAATGTAAGGTCAAATGTAAAGAAGATGCAAAAATTAACATAATATAAATGCAAAAATAAGAAGAAAATAAGAAAAAGAAACACAAACTCTCCTTGGGTTGCCTCCCAAATAGCGCTTTTGTTTATAGTCATACTTCCTTCGTCAATCAATGCAAACTATCCATTCCAGATCCAATTTTACAGCATTCTCAACTTGTAGTCCTTCATAAAAAGGCTTAAGTCTATGACTATTCACTATGAAGACTTTAGAAGTT
Organism: Pouteria campechiana; assembly: GCA_036873735.1. NCBI lineage: Eukaryota > Viridiplantae > Streptophyta > Magnoliopsida > Ericales > Sapotaceae > Pouteria > Pouteria campechiana. The sequence goes on from JAYJMB010000057.1 coordinate 16,712, forward strand.
GTCAAACTTTGAATTTCAACTGCACCATGAGGAAAAACATTAGTGATAATAAAAGGACCATTCCAATGAGAACGTAACTTACCTAGAAATAGACAAAGTCTTGAATGGTATAGAAGAACTTTCTGACTAACTTTAAACCCCTTCCTAAAGATCATCTTGTCATGAAAAGCCTTCATCTTTTCCTTGTAAATCCTTGCATTCTTTTAAGTATCATTGCTAATCTCCTCTAACTCTTGTAATTGCAACTTTCTGTGCTCTCCACTTTTATCCATGTTCATGTTAAAACTCTTAATAGCCCAATAAGTCTTGTGTTCTAACTCAACAAGAAGGTGACATAATTTCCCAAATACTAACCGATAAGGTGACATACCAATGGGCGTCTTGTATGTAGTCCTGTATGCCGATGAAGCATCATCCAAACACAAATTCCAATCTTTTCTATTAGGATTAACTGTCTTTCCAAGAATAGAATTGATCTCTCAATTTGATACTTCAGCGTATCCACTAGTTTGCGGATGATAGGCAATTGACACCTTATGGATCACATGATATTTTCTCAACAAAGCTTCAATTGTTTGATTGCAAAAGTGAGTGCCTCAATCACTTATCAAAACTCTTGGAATTCTAAACCTGGAGAATATGTTTAACCCTGATAAAATTCACAATAGCCTTAGAGTCATCCATCTTGGTGGCTTTAGCTTCCACCCATTTTGAAACATAATCAACAACAAGTAATATATAAACAAAACCAAAAGAAACAAGGAGCGGTCCTATGAAATCAATGCCCCAAACATCAAAAATTTCACAAACTAGTATGGGGGTTTGTGGCATCTCATTCCGTTGGAAAATATTACCTATCCTTTGACAATGATCACACAACTTGTAGAAAGAGTATAAACTTCAAAAAAAAGATGGCTGATAAAAATCACACTCTAACACTTTTCTTGATGTTCTCTTGACTCCAAAGTAACCTCCACAAGCATAAGAGTGATAAAAGGTGAGTATAGACAGAATCTCACTGTCAGGAATGCACCTTCTTATTACCTGGTCTGCACAATACTTCCACAAGTTTAGGTCATCTCATAGATAATATTTGGCATCACTCTTGAACTTGTTTCTTTGAGCTTTAGACAAATAAGGAGGTAATATGTTAGTGACCAAATAGTTTACCATATTCGCATACAAGGAAATTTCTCACTCACAGAGGACAATTGCTCATCAAAAAATGTTTCCTGTAGATGAAGTTCATCCTTCACATGGACTAACTGACTCAAATGATCTGCACCCAGATTTTTTTGTTCCTCTTTTGTCCTTGATCTCCAAGTCAAATTAGATCAAAAGAAGTATCCACCTTATCAACCTTGGCTTTGCTTCCTTCTTCATCATCAAATAATGAAGAGTTGCATGATTGAAATAAATAATGACTTTAGTACCAAGCAGATATGATCTAAATTTTTCCAAAGCAAAGACAATAACTAAAAGTTATTTCTCAATGGTGGAATAATTTCTCTTAGCACCATTCAATGTCCTTGAAGCATAATAGATGGCACAAGATGCTTTTCTAATTCTCTAACCCAAAATAGCACCCACTGTATAATTGCTTACATCACACATTATCTCAAAAGGAACATTCCAACAGTAGGTTGGATAACTGGGGTTAAAGTCAATAGTTCCTTTAGCTTGTCAAATGCCTTTTTGCACCCTTCATCGAACTCAAAAGCCACATCCTTTTGCAGTAACTTGCATAGAGGCAATGCTATTTTGGAGAATTCCTTGATGAATCTTCGATAGAAACCTGCATGTCTAAGAAAAGAATAAACTTTTTACACACTAGTGGGATAAGGTAAAGATTGAATGATATCAACTTTAGCTTTATCTACCTCAATTCCACCAGATGAAATAA
>JAYJMB010000058.1:1667-18611 GCA_036873735.1 Pouteria campechiana
GATTTCAGTTTTCCAAACATGTCACAACCAGAGAAGGATGGAAAGATGGATCACCAAAAAGAGGGCAGCGAGACAAAGATCGACTCTCCAGATGTCCAAGCTTTCATTAACTTGGTAGATCGGGAGGCCCATCTGTTTGCAATGCTAAACGAAAACAACCAAATTCAGGAGAAGAACCAAGTGAGAAATGGCATCGGCTGGCAACCCACATTTGAAATCCAAGACTTTGATATCCCAGCCGGCGGGAAGCAGAATGCGAACCCAGGAAGTGAATTGCCGGATCTCCTCAAAACACTAGCCAAAGGTGGTGGAGCTTCGCGTGAGAAAAGGGAGGAGACATTGAATATAGGCATAAAGAGGAGAAGAGATTGGTTTGGTTCATCTTCAAATGGGTCTCCGGAAAGGACCAATAAAAAGATCCCCAGCAATGAGTTTCCACATGATCTAAACAAGAACGAAGAGTCCTCGGATTTGTGGAATTTTGGCAGAAAAAAATAAAAATTCTCGACACAAGACACATGGGTAAAAAGACTGGTTGAGCCAAGGCGTTTGCTCTGATTCGGATGATAGACAACGTGTTTCTTAGGTTTCTCTTTTTTTAGGTGGGTGGGTAAGTATTCGTCTGTAATAAATTCGGGATATTGGCAACGTTTTTAGTTCATCCTACGAACATCCTTAGTTGAAAGTCTATTTTCAAACAGTTGACATCTTCCCTCGTTGGCACAAAAACGGTAATGGGGTGAAGAGTATTCTGCAAATATCGTTAGAGAAATGTCTTTTAACTTTCAGTTACGACTGCATCACCCCACATTTAATGAACAAAATCCTAGCACGGAAGCTGATCAAGGTCCATGCTCCTGTAGTGCAGAACACTCAATAGAGAACAAGACACATTGTGGGACCCATCCATCATGTGGCGCATGTGACGGCCATTGTACTTCATAGACTTCCGTCTGAAAATTCTCATATGCCTTTTACCAATATTTATTTCCTTGTGTGACCCACATGTTTTGGAGACCAGTCAGATTTTGCTGCCAAGCCCCTGTCAAGGCTGCAGCCGATGCATGCGCCCTTCAGATTTCACCTTATGTCGCTGTCAAATTCGACTGGTATGAAATGGCTGGAGGACAGAGGAGGACTAGTTGGCCAAAAATAAGGAGAATAATTACAGAAAATATTGAGATTTTTATGATTTTCATGGAAAACCCTTTAAGAAAAAAAGACGAATAAACCCTAAGAAAGAATTAAGAAAGTTTTACTAAAGGCCGTTTGAATGCATTAGATAAGGAGTACATCAGTAATATACTCACTTCTATACTCTTATTTAGATTATATAACATCTTATACATCATAATAATTTAGTACTTTTTCTAATCATTATCTATATTTTAAATTTTTTATTGAAAAGCCTGCATTGCTAATGGAGTAATGCCACCTCCTAATGCACTTTTCTAATTCTAATACACTATACAAACAGATCCTAATGAGCTTACAAAGAGTTTCCTTGAAAGATTATAATGCAAAAATTAAAGATCACATGAGCATTGGAAGCTTGCAAAATAGAGTAGTCAAAGGGTGCCCGGAGCGTATTTCGCGTAAAAACTGTAATCCTTACGTGAAAGCCTTTAGAGAAAGCTAGGAAAAGCTTCTATGAAGATAATCAAGCTTGTAGCTTTAGCTTGAGATCTTACTTTGAGATGATGCGAGATCATCTTTTTATAATATTTGGAGGGCAATGCCCCAATCTTTGCGAAAGAATTCTTATCGGAAAGTACTGCGCGTTTATAGATCTTTATCTCTACCTTAGATTAGTCTAGCTAGGGAGCCCTTAACACGTGTTCGCACATGCATATTGAGCGAATCGAACATCTTCTTTCTATAAAGGCAAGGTCTTCCTATCTTCTGCGATTTTTGGACATGACCAACCCATGCTTGGAAATTCGTACCTTGAACATGGTTGGGTGGTACTTTCATGTCATTATAATGGGGTGAGGTGCATCGCATCGTTAAGGAGCTGTTGGAAGCAAGACATACTGAGCAGACTGCATTGTGGTATCACCACCAAGTGAATGCGATCCTCAGATAATCAAAATTACTTCCATACTCCTAGCTTTTTTGTCTCAGGAAACAAAACTTTTGAGAAATTTGTATTTGAAACTGCATCCAGCAAGTTCTAATTTTTAAAGCTAACAAACAATTGCAATTTCCTGGCAATTTCGTCTCTCCATGCTTGCGCCGGTGCATGTCAGCCAGGTCACATTAGCCTGCCAATGCTCGTTAACCTCATTGATGAAGAGCAAGGAACAGCAACATGGGCACGCGACCTTTAGTCATCAACATCAGTGACAAGTAAAAAGAAAAAGGATAGGCTATGCTTGTCTTTTGCTAGTCAAATACTTTTCTAAGTGAGGCGCGTCGTCCTAGATACTTCTGTAGGAAGGACAGCAGTGTCGTGTATCATGTGTGCCACCATGCATCTTATCAGTCAAAAAAGTTTTAAGGCAATCAACTACTAGGTGGACCATATTGCATAGTAATTAAATAAAAGGGTATTACGAAAATACAAGCCTTTCTAGGTCCTCTCTGACTTTTTTTAATACATGTTTAGCCCCACAAGATGGTTGAACACCCTATATTCCATCAGTTAAAGAAACAGATAATTGAACACCCTCACAATGGCCACGTGTCTACAGATCTAAGCCTGTTCTTTCAGCAGAATGTTGACCACCGCTGCACACTTTTGAGCCATTTATTCACAAAATGAATAAAATCAAATCAACAAAACGAACAACTATAGTTAGTTTAAACACAATGACTGAATACAAGATCCATACCCCACAATAATCCATCAAACATTTTAGGTAGGATTACACATTTGAGAAGCCAAAACACAGATTGATTCTATGGTGGTTGCAGCTCACCACATCCCAGCAACTGTCTCCTTTTTCTTCAGTGAAACATAATGCTGCTCTCGCAAAATGCTAAAATTGAACACCTACTTCCCAAGTTAAATTGTTCTATTGTTTCGTCCATTAATTGGATTATCACTTCAGCCTATGAAAGATAAGAGATAAAGAAGTGACATGAGTTTTCAGTCCACCAGAAAAGTATGATTGATGGGATACTATCTTCAGAACATTAATCATTGATTAATAGTAACACCTAAGGTAAGTAGATCATAAACTAAAGTAGAACAATTGGAAGGCGCTATGCTCCTAGCTGATCAATTTTAGGTTCTTTTGGCATAAAATGTGTTGACATTAAATGTAGATTGTGGCAGCTAGGTATTCTATTAATTGGCTTCCTGTGGAGGCAATAACATGAACCCAACTAAGAACTCTGCGGAAGATACTTTAGTTTGTCACTGCAGTCTGAAGCCCACCAATCCAGTGGTTGAAATAAGTGAAATGAATGACACAAATTCAAGTGAATTTAACACCATCGTTGGTAAAGCTAACCTTTTCTATCAATGAAAATTCTATTCACAACATCCACAGGTAAAGCATAAGCTGGATCAATGGCCTTCAATCCTGGATATTCCAAAAGAGAAAGTCCTGCAAATCACCAAATAAATGAACATAGAAGAAACACAGGAGAACACCAACAAGATTGAAAATAAAATTAAAAAGTAAAATAAAAATAAAATAAAAAACCGGACGGTCATGAACTACAAGGCAATAATGCATGGCTTATGAGAGGAGACCCTTGAGGTGGCTGGCTACTTGATGAAGACCTTTTGCAGCAAGAGCAAAGCAGTTCAATGGCTGAGACTGGTAACCTCAGGAATTATATACATATAAGTATAAAAATGGACGCCAACACACACGTCCTATTAAATCTGCCAGTGATGCATATCTTGAATGAGTGATTTGAAGTAGAAGCGCACCACCAGATAAATGGCCTAGATGTTGAACAAGAAACATGTCCACGTCTTATTGTTAAATTACTTCAACAATCTCCTCCAATGCAACTTCTGTAAAATTTCTCAATAAAAATGGGCTCTCTCATCAATGAAGTATATTGATAATGGTAGGAGATCATTTTCCCATTAACCAATGAGAGCTGAATAGATTTTCTGCATGAAAACACCGATAGCATCAACATTCTGTTAAGAGTTTTTAGCACCATGGTTTTGGGCTCTTTTTCTTTCACCAAATTTTTCCTAGTTGGTCCATGTTCAATGTTGGTGCAAATGACCAAAAGATTATGTAGCAAAAACGACCACGATAAGCATAAGACAAAAATTATTCCATGCTATGTTTTCGTGCATCCCAGTGCAGTCTGGACACAGGCATATTTATGTGAATGTCTGACCAACAATGAGAAAAAATAGTGGGGGAAAGAACCAAAATAGAAAATGTAAATACCTGCAACCCCAAAATATGTATGAAAAACATCAACAGCATCATCCGGCCTATCTGAAATCCCACCATTCTCCTTATCCTGAAATTTGATAAGAACAAGAATGATGTTAATATACCGCCCATCTTTGATGCTTGATTAAAGTAATCCTAGTCGGTGTTTGTAACAAGTACAAAAAGAGAAACTAAAAAACAAAAATGGGACAACATAAGATTTGTCATTTGAAGGAATGAATCAAATAATTTTCATTTTTATATTGATGTCCTCAATTAATTACACTTGCTGTGTACATCAGAAAATTGCATATTCATATCCCAGACCATAAGTGGTCCTAATTACATCTTCATAATGGGAGAAAACCCTTTATTAAAAAGAAAAATACAATGCATGTAGAGATCCAAAAATAAAACACACTCTTTCAAAATAAATGTGTGTTGTCTTTGTGATCTCCGAGCACATTGTTATGGCTTGAAATTTTGGAGATCGCCTAAAGCCAATGAACAGAGAAGATAACACAACTCTAGACTGGGTTGCTAGGCTCTGGGTCAACCTAAAGAATGGATATTTTGATCCAATTGATTTATCCCAAATGGAATCAAAACCAGGTGATTTCTATTATTTAAACTGTAAGAAACCATAGAGACAATAGGTGATTTGCGACCCAATTGGTATACCCCGAAAGGACTCAGGACTGAGTGATATCTGTTATGTTTAAACCTGAAAGAGATCAGAAGAAAATAAATAACCTAAGTTTGGTTTAGCTTTCTCACATCACCCATGAGAAGCTTAGGAAGAGTGAGCCAGGTTAACTGGGTTTAGCTTGGTTCTCTCAATTACCCATGAGAAGCTTAGGAAGGGTAGTCTATGTTAACTAGGTTTAGCTCGGCTCTCTCAATTGCTCATGAAAAGCTTAGGAAGAGTGGGACCAAGATGATTGGATTTAGCTCGGCTCTCTCAATTGCCTAAAAAGCTTAGGAAGAGTGGGACCAAGAGGACTGGATTTAGCTAGACTCTCTTAATTGCCTATGAGAAGCTTAGGAGAGTAGGATTAAGATGACTGGATTTAGCTCAACTCTCTCAATTGTCCATGAGAAACTTAGAAAGAGATGGACCGAAATGGCTGGACTTAGATGATTTAATGCAGTTTTGTTAAGGTTTGACTCAATAACTCAGTTCTAGACTTAGGCTACTAAGTGATTTGGTGAGTAGTGTTTTCCAATATCCCATGGAAAACCAAAAGTAGGCAAAGATCGTAAAGTTAGATTACATTGATTAAGCCTAATTACACTTTGAAGTAATTAAGCCTAATCATAATTAGCACTAATGATAATAATTAATGCTAATGACAATCACTAATCAACTTTAAGATCATGGGTAGGGTACATGTCATTATCTCCCTGATTTTCATAAATTATCTTCCAGAACAACTCTGTCACTTTCAGGGTTTTATTAGTATTTTACCAATTTAAGTATGTTTTAACTGTTCAATCCGGCAACATCTTATTGTCTGTTAATCATGTGGGATCCACCATTACCACAACTGTATACCATGGTGGGGTCATGGCAAAGTGCCCTCAGGCACCAAGAAAAATATCCAGTACGCTAAAAGCCTCTAGCATTAGGAGAGACACCTGCTTCGTGAAGAATCCTCAAAGCCTTCGGTCTAGAAGAAATTATATCTCTAAATGAGAGAGGGAAGGGGTAATTATAGGCTTGAGGAGCTTGCCTCTGCTACCTGGGTGCGCAGTGTAATTTTTCCACCTCTGCTACTTGGTAAAGGATTGCAAAATTCCCATGCATTTGCCCTTGACTCTGCCACTTGATAGTGAAGTGTAATTTTTCGTTTTTGATTTTTGCCTTTGCCTCCGCTACTTGGTAGTGGATTGCAAATTTTTCCATCTTGATTTTGCCTTTGCCTCCGCTACTTAATAATGGATTGCAAATTTTTCCAGCTTGATTTTGCATTTGCCTCCTCTACTTGATAGTGGATTGCAAATTTTTTCAACTTGATTTTGCCTTTGCCTCCTCTAGTAGGTAGCGGAATCAAAGAATACTTCTCTTGGAATGACTTTTGCCTTTGCCTCCGCTAGCAGGTAATGGAGTCAAAGAATACTTCTCTTGAAGTGAGATTTTTGCCTTTGTCTCCGTTGGCAGGTAGCGGAGTCAAAGAACACTTCTCTTGGAGTGGAATTTTTTGCAAATTATTCCACTCCCATTTTCAGTATTTTGCAATTCATTTTCCAATAATAAAATTGAAAATACCATTTTACCAAAATACTTAATGATTTTATAAAATTACCAAATTGCCCATTTAATAATTCCTGTCTTGACATTCCAACTCCACTAGAGTAAATTAAGTGGCTATGTCGCTTATCACATGTCGTCATGGGAGGCGCCATTTCGAATAGCTCTAAATTTTTGAATCATCCATTGGATGCAACTTGATTTTGGACGGCCTTGTTTTGCGCCATTTCCAAATTCAATGTGTAGGAAATTTTGGGTTTAGAAATTAATTCACATCACTTTAATAAACTTGGAATTTTACAACGCTCACGTGCACCTTGATTTTCAGACGGCCCGTCATGCGTGGCTCTAAACTGTTCATTCTGGCATTCTGAGTTTTCTGGACCATCCAATGATAAATGTTGCATGTACATCCCATCCAATTGCTTTGTACTTCCAAATGAAGCTAGCTAAATGGTCGTTGTCTTGACCAAAATATCATTCAGACGAGTTTGATGGATAACACTTTATTTGAAGCGGTATGCACCGTCCATGGTTATGATTAGATGACGATTCATCCAGTCCAAGGTTGATGGCACCACTTTCCGTTTGTGACTTTGCAGCCTAACTACGCAACTTTTGTTGAAGCCTTTGCCTACACAACCTCTATTGCCCCTTGTCTTTGACTACGCGAGTGGGTAGCAGAGGTGAGAGAAGGCTTTTGCTTTATGCTTTAACTGCACAATCAGCTGGCTTTCATAATGTTTTGACCACATGACCTCCCTAGTGACACCACTTTCTTCCCAGTGATGCTGCCTGCCTACTCGAGTGAACAGCTTGCTCGCAGAATGCCTTTTGCCTACGCTACTAGGTAGTAGAATCAAAGAGGCAGTTTTGCCTACATGATCTGTCAACGTGGCCAAGCTTGCCTACTTGAGCGGCAAGGAAGGATTTTGGTTATGCTACTTCATGTGGCTTGGAATTGTCGTTGATAGGTTGGATTTTCCCCTTGCCTACGCGACCTGGCAGCGTAATTAGGCATCCCTGACTACGCGAGCTATTGGTAGCTTGTTGCCATGTTAGACGTGGATGACTCTTTTCAGCATCCACCATGGAAAAAAAGAATTTTTTCCTGGCTCTAATTTCTGTCGTTGCCTACGTCCTGACCAGCAACGTTGCCTGCTTACATGACCTTCTGCATCTCCCTTTGCCCATTTGACGGCAAATTGCAAACTAATCCAGTTATGTGGAAGTCCAAACACGCCCATTCACTTAGGCGATGATTGAGCACCTCTCCATTGCGGGCACAGGTGTGGATCATCCCCCTCAATCTGGCAAGCTCTTCCACCACTATGTGACCAATTCCATGAGTTCCACCAGTGACAAGAGCGGTTTTCCCTGCAGCAACCATCTGTCATTGCGGCCACTGCTACTTGCATCCACCCAAGCAACCATGAGATGTGGCTAGAATCTTTCATTTGATGTGGGTTTATGTAGCAAGAGGAGATGAGAGTGGACTAGAAACGAAGACATCCATTCTTGTTTGGAGTGAGACGTTGCTTCCAACGTGACTTCATCTTTTCACATTGCTTGCACAAGGTGGTTTTCCAAAGCACGTTAGCGCAATTTGACCGTCTTCCCCTGATTGCAATCTGCTATTTGCAGAATCACACCCTTGATGTGTGTTGCCAAAAAAAATGATGCTAAAAGAATTTAGTCCGGCTGTTAATCAAATATGCCATCTGGAGCTTCAGCCTAACTTCAATTTCTTAACTGAAACATTCTGCACAAGATGTTGCCGTCTGTGACCCTCTACCTACATAGCTTGCTGCAGCAATTCTTATTAGTCAAGCAAATCAGTGTTTTTGGGAAATAAAATTCCGAATGATATCCTCATGCATATTAAACGTTTCAGTCGGGTTGGACAACTTGTTAAACTTCACATGATTTTCTGCTACTCTAACAGTGTTCCATACAAATGGCACCACCTTCCAGTGATCCATCTCGATCATCTAGTCTACCCCTGCATTGAAGGCTGCATTCCGAACCTTCAATTAAAAAATTCAAGTCCTCTGACAACAAGAATTAACTTATTTATGATTGGATCAATGTGCTTTAGTAACTGATTCTGATTGCAAGGTAGCAGTCAAATTTTGAAGATTGTCTTTGGTCTTCTGTTTCCTGAGTTTTCCAAAGGATCACCATTTGGATACTGCAATGGTTGACGCCAGTGTACATGAGTGAAAGGTCAAGGGCTCAAGAAAGCTCTGTATTTTTACCAAGCAAAAGAAGATAAAAAGAACTTAAATTGTAAAAAATGTGGCTTGGACAAAGTATTTTGAAGTTTTGACTGTGTATGCTTTGAAATCTATCTCAAAGGCAAAAAACCAGATTACCAGGATTTAAGTAGAATTCTTTTTATGCAATGATGAACCTGATTTCGTGTTCTGCCATTTTTTAATCATGCTGATATCAACAAGTCATTTCTAGGGAGGGAAGGGGGCATTGACGAGAGCAATAATGAGAAATTTCCCATATTATCAAAAGACCCTATTTATAAAAAATGCCAACATGAAGAACAAGACAAAGTAGGCTGCTACCTCAAAGTAGCAATGTGCAGTCAGTTAAAAAAAATATATATATATATATATCATAAATATCAGGTATCAAATTATGTCAAAAACCAACCTGACAGTCTAATATGAATCTTGCAAGTTTATCTTTATCTATCCAATGCGCTCTGTCAATCATGATCAGGCTAGAAAGGACCCACCATGAATAGCAAACCTGAAATAGAAAGAATCACCCAGTCAATAGGAGAGAGCATGAGATCCCCAAAGGAGACTTTTGAGTTTCCAAAGATATACATCTGGAAGCTTTTCAGGGCGTCCATTCATGCCTCCAGATTTAACTTGCCGCTCACATAACCACCACCCAAGAAGGTCCTTGTCAATGTGGTGTAAAGAACCCGTTATGGCTAAGGCACCTACACAACAAAAATCTGCAGGAAAAAGCAGAGAGCAAAGCACATCATTGTGACCTTCAAACTACTTCCTAGGCCCAAAAACAACTTTATGAATGACCACATGTGGTAAGGCTAGCATGTTTGTAGGAAATCCTCCACTTAGTGATCTGCCCACAACATAAAGGGTTCTTGAGTTAACCTTAAGCTGCATTTTCAAAGGAAGAAAATTGGACAAAAAAAAAAAAACCCATAAAGAAGTGGACAGGACCAGCCCACTTGAGCTATCAACATTCAACATGCACTCATGCAGTCAACAGTTTTAGATGGCAATCTGTTGGGCTTTTCATGGATTGCCTTTATTTCTTCATCAGGTAATAACCACTCTATTACCAACTTGGAAAGCGAATACCCATAAGAAGGCTAATTTGCGGATTGGTCATGCGGACTATAACAAGTCAGTTTATCAATATTGGATTAGCCAAGCATTTCGATGCAGCTAAGAGGGTTGGAAAAAAGCTAGGTTATTAACAATTATTTATCCAAAACAAATAACATAGACATGACAAAGTTTCAATATAGCTAATTTAAAGGCCATCAGCAAGCTATGTTAGACCCATCAATTACCAAACAATCAGAACTTACTTTGTCCAGCGTGTGACTCTGCTCCAGGTGTGCATCCAAACCCACCATCCAAATTTTTGCAACTCACAATGTAGTTCACAGCCTTTTGCACATTAATTTTATCCAGACGGTGCAATAGTGAGAGACAACAGATTGCAATGTAAGAAAACCTAGAAAATAAAGGAAAACATTGATTGGAGGCTCGTTGGTAGACCCATGAATGCAATGCACATATAATTCTGTCTACAGAAATCTAAAGAGCTGGAAAGATACCGAGTATCAATTTCACCCCACATATCACCAGAAAAAGATCCATCCTCATTCTGCAGGCCAGCAATATCTGGCTTTAAGGTCAAGGTAAACAAGGAAAAACTGATTCTGTATTCTGCGACATGGTTAGCTTATGAGGATGTGTTTGAATGAACAAGTCATCAAAATTGTAAATATTCAGTTCAGTTTAGATGAAAAGATAAAACAAAAATTTTCAAACCGAAGAATAACCATCCAATGGCAATTATGTTTCTTTCAAAAGCAACTTGAAAGGATTTATGAAAATCCTAAGGCATTGTAAATCTGGTTATTTCCAATTCACCAGACAGGCAACTGTAGTCCAACTAAATGGTGAATCCATAGGCAGATATCTGCGAGGCAAAATGTTTGGGTTGTTACATTTGCCACCAAATTAGATCATGGGCATTGGAGTCTCATGACTTGTCCAATGATTTTTTATTCCTATCACCTTTTAGTAGAAAACTAAAGCCATCTAGAATAGTCCTCTTTGAAAATAAAAGGCATCAATAACATCAGATTAAAACAAAATTGATCCTCTTTTAAAACTAACTGAAATTTTCGCTTTGACACAAAATCATGAAATTCCAGCAACTTTTAGAGCTACAGCCATCTAGAATAGTCCTATGCAGTAGTGAACCATCAGACTAGATGCAGTCACTTTGAATATGGATTCCTTTAGTTATCCAAAGCTCCTTACGCATAACAGCCAAATACAGTGTTGTAGACTTTTGTAAATAACTCCTGCATTCTCAGCCTCTTAGTTGTTTTTTTTTTTATATTTATATCTAATAATGATTAGCAATAATGATTTTCCAAGTCTTCCAAATGAGTTAAAGGACTTTTCTGTTGTACAACAATATGGTTCATGTTGCAAAGATCGGAATGATGTCTTCTATAAAGTCTTTTGAGGTGCAACAAGATAGGTCCATAGGCATGAACAATGAGCATTTCAAAAGCAATGATATAAAAGGATACAATTCGACACTTTATCAATGTCCAGAACATCTAGCTTGTCAAAAAGAGCCAAAATTTGAACAGCACTCAGAGTATAAAGAATATGTGGATCATGACCAATGTTGCCACCAAAACCGCCTACAAAATAAACATTATAAATTTTGCTCTATAATCACCATGATTAATGATAGTAGAAGAAGTTTAGAATGAATCACGAACCACAGTCATGTTGACATTTCATCACCCATGAAATAACTTCTTCCTGATCAACAGTTCCAAGCTTTTGGAGAAGATCCAATGTTGTAAGGCCCCAATATGCACCATTCATTCTCAGATGGTCCATGACCAAAGATTCAAAGTCATCCTTCCTCTGGCAGCAAAGTACAAAAACAAGAGATTCATGATGTCAGTGATAGCCTCTTATTTCAAACCAGAAGGTTGGATTCGGATGCACAAGTTGATGTTGCAGTTTGGATAACCCATAGCTAATGATGTTTCCTGCAATTCAAAAGAAGCAACTCACATGTTGTCGATTGGATCCCCCAAATGCAACCCAACCTCTAAAAAAATCCAACTAAGTTCAAGGTTAAAAGTATAGTTGCAGTGTGGATAACAGATGCTCAGTACATTGTTCGATTAGCAGAAACAGAAATCGTAGTTTGAAAAGTAAATTCAAAAAATGTAATAGCTAAAACATCACCACTGAGAAAATTAATATTGTTACATCACCATAGATAACATTAATATAGTTAACTTTTTCACTTTTATAGGGAAAAATATATTTGCTTTTCTGTCCTTTGCTATTCCTCTTGACAGCATCAAACAGCCCCTAAGCAAATACAGCTTGTTTGTCAGATCCAACACAATGGGAAAAGAGGCAAATAAAATCATTACAAACCTTTTCAATGGATAAAATGTATCGTACATGCTTCTCATTTTCCAACTCCCCCATCTCCCAAACCTGCTGAAGGAAGAGCTGAAGATATCAAACACTGGTGGAGAGCATTCATAAATGCAACAACATAAGCTGCAACTTAATACACGGTAAAGATGAAAAGCAATTCGCTTGATTCATATAATGCAACTCAATTCGAAGCTCTAAATATACAACAAATTGTTATGTATATCCTAATTGCTACCAGAAATGAAAAGTAGTATCATAGTTAGGAAAACAACATTTAAACATATTTTACATGAAAACAGTCCTTGAGGATGGTTCTCAGGCCAAAGTGGCTTACACAATCATTAATTGATGGTCAAATCCCATCTTAATGTATTCATTTTGTCCTTCTTTCACCAACACTTTTTCTCAAGCAGGTCATGCATTATTAGCTTATGATTTCCTCCAATAGGGATTTAATGTCTCAATTTAAATTTTATTAGTCATACCTGATCAGGTTGACATGGAAAACGTGACAACAGCTCTTGCAAGCCAACATCATTTGCAATATGCCTTTTAGTCATTTATTTGTTTTCTCCCATAAACTACATACCGTATTTCACATCCATGTTTAACACTAAAACCATGACTCTATGAACTAATTAATCACTTAAATGGCAATTGGGTTCAATATATCACTTTGAATTTTAGCGTGCCTAGTTACATCACTTCAACCCCTATCTAATCTAACACTATCATTCTAATAAACTTTACAATCTCGAGCTTCTCCAGCTCTCATTATATAATAGATGAGAGAAATTAAAACTTCATGAAGCTGTTTGCTTTGGACTACAACAGTTCATCCGTATATTAATATGACATTAAACGACCATTTTATTCTATGCATTGTATGAGTCAATTTAGCCATCCATTTTGGGATTTTCATCAAATCTATGTACATACTTTAATCTTTAGGAAAGCTCTCTATAATTATCAACTAAGTTATGAAACCCACAGAATTGACTAGCCACTAAACAAGCTGTCTAAGCATGATTAATATGATATTAATCACAAGGTGTAAAAAACCAGTCTCTTGGGTGGTTTTCCATGCTACAACTGCCAAGCGCAGACACTGTTTGGGTTTGTTTTCTATTCTCGAGCGTTCATTTCATTTAATTTGTCAATTTCTGATCCCATGGCTCAAACCTACTGAAGCAGGTAAGAATTTGGAAGAGAACAGTTCAAAATAGGAAGCGATTTAGCAATAACCTTTCGCATCCACACCCAACAGGTCTGTTCGTAGACAATTGCTTCGATTTGGCCCATCTTTTCTACTAAATCCCCTTTGCTTCCCGCCTAACCCATACCCTAGCTCGGATTCAGCATGTTCATGCGATCTTTGGGAAGACAGCACTTTGAAACACATTAATGTACACCAACCGCCCTGAAATCAACTGGTTTGGTTGCGATTTCGAGCCCTAGGCTCACACTCACCATAAAACCCTAGCAAATTCTAAAAAGCCCCTTTCTATTTGCTAGAAAATTCATGGAAGTGAAATGAGAGAGGAAGGCAGAAAGCTTACCTGCACGAAACAGGCCTCCGGCGCCTCCTTTGTCTCTTCTTCTTCTCCTCCTGCCGGCGATGCAGCCTCTCCTTCTTCGATTCCGGCGACAGCAGCAGCTGTCTGCCTTGTTCCAGCGACACCAGCAGCAACAGGCCGAAGATCTCCCTCTGTTCTCCCTTGATTTCTTTCCCTCTCCCGGTTTCTCTCTCTCTTTCTTCCGGTCAAAGACGGCAACAGTGAGGGTGAGAGCTCCTTCTCCGCCCGATCTCTCTCCGTTCTCTCCCTTCTCTCTCAATTTCTCTTTCGTTCCTCCGTTTCCAGTAAGTACATAAAAATATTTAAGGGGGCAAAACCCATTTTCTTCCCCATCGGTTCCCGTAACAGCGTCAATGAGAAATTTGGGCACCCCAGCCACACGTGCCAATGAGGCCATGACATAGACTAATTCTAGTTTTTTTAAATTTCAACCCAGCGTTGATCCGACTCTGAAAATTCCGAACTGACTTTGAGTTGACAAAGTAAGTTCATTCTTTGAGTTGTTTAAATTGTTAGTTAATTTTATTTGATGCTAGTGATTTTTAGATAAAATTTCATTTAATTAAAAATTAAAAGATATTTTATATGTACGTTGATGTTATTATCTAGGCTTGTCTTAAGTATATGATTATCTAGCACTTGTATTGTGCTCATTTAATTTTATAATGTAAATAAAATACTTGCGCTGATGATATTCTAATTAGAGCACAAACCAAGCAATTCAATTGGACCACAAAAAATTATAATAAAATTATGAAATTACATATTTCCACTATACGTATATATTAACAATTTTGATGGGCTGATAGATAAAGATAAGATGATTTGTTAGATGAAATTTTATATATTTATCGATGTGCTACCAAATAAAACAACACTAAAACTTTGCTTCTGTCGGGTTGGCACATAGATATACATATCCATACCTTGTTAAAGATGGGTTGGGAAGTTGGGTTGGGTTTACAAACCCACAATCAATATGGACTGCCACTGGGTTGGGCTCCGCTCAATTTAAATGAAACATCCAAGCCAGACCCATTCAAAGTCAAGATGGGTTCATAGGTCGGGTCCTTTTAGACCCGATGCGATGAGATCCAATCATCCAAAATCATGAGGCTGGCTTACATTAGATTTTAGGTCGATCGACGCCATCCAGAACATCTTAATATGATTCTTCTGATGATAAAAATCATGGGCATTAGATGGGTCATACTAAAAGAAATTAAGATAAATAACAATTTATTAGCTAAATTTATTTAAAATTATAAATAAATTATATTATGTTATATAATCTGAATCATTAAATATGTGTTTTTTAATATATAAATATAAAGACTTCTCGGTCCAATAAAATTTCAATCAAACCCGTAAATGAAAAGTACACTAACTAACTGACTTTTTTATTTTTATTTTATTTTTGCCAGTCCTCGGTGAGAGGAAGCTGCGGTTTTACTGCCGCTGGCCGCAGCGATTGGGGAGTACGGGCGAGTACCACGGCGTGTGGGCCCGCGTCTACGCAACATCTTTTTAACGCCAAACGTCCACTTGCGCATGCCCCACCAGAGATTTAAATCGCCGTGCACCACACACATAAAATCCGATCCGCACCTACCTAATAGCAATGCCGTCGGTGCTCGTGAACGGTCGTTGATTTGGTGGATTTTGGAGCCAGAAGCATCAGAGGTTCTATCAACATGATTTTTTTTTTTAATTTTTTGGCCCGCCTTGTCCTGTCGTTGAAAGATGAAACCACCCGAATATGATTTTGGTTTTTTATTTGCTGTGCTGCTTTCATGGCTCCTGGTTCAATACCTCTGCTGCCGAAATACGGCCACGTCAGACATCCGAATAATGGCTGAAACATGGCATAATTCAATAAAAGGCGGGATATTTGTGACGGAGGAAAGATTCGCATTAACTGTCTGCTCCTCCGTGGTCCTGTCAATTGCTACGCAGGGCCAGCAGGTGAGAAGGGTGAAAAAGAAAATCAAAGGAAATCGAACCGATCCCGTGCATTTTTAACTTCCGAAGTGATTGCGGATCGCAAACTCACGTGCTATCGTTCATGAATTTAATATCGAATGTCCAATTTTAGGCCCCACCCATTTAATAGGCAGAGAAATGCGTTGATTGAGTTCCAACCAAAAATTACGCATTCAGCTGTGAGCCCACGGAAAAGGATTTCTCACCAATGTTACCGTGGAAAATTTATAAAATTCATTTTATTTAAGAGTAGATGTGCATATGTTAAAAAAAATTCAACAATTAATGATAATATTTTGATTACTTAAACTGGAAAGACTAGCAGTAAGAGCATTTTGTTGATTCAAACCAGAAGTTAGACCTAGGTCATGACGCCACAAAAGCCGTGGCTTTGCCGACAAAAATGCCCTCACCAGTTGCAAATTGGCGACATTTATTGCCTGCGCAGCAATGGATGCTAGATAATCCCAAGTAAGCCCACGTGTCTCCGGTTCATATGACGCCACTGTATTTAATAAAATATGTTCATTTAGGAATATGGTGATTATTCTTAGAAAGGAATCAGGTGAGTCACTTAAATTTATTCATTTTTATAGTGAATATAAATCTATTAAAATTCTTTTTTATAATTTACATAATTTTTATTAAAAATAATTTTAAACACTGTTATTAAGTAGATAATTGCGATACAGCGAAAGAGTTTGGATTTTTTTTTTTTTTCAAATCGTCTTAGCGGGCCTCACACAAATTGGTTCCACGTTTTACTGTTATGGAACCGGTTCCAAAGCACCCTCAAAGGAATGGATCATGCACCCGTCATGAAATTTAAAAATACAATATTCACCATTCATATTAAAAGTCACCTAAATTAGATATTCTATGGACCAAAATAAAGAAAAATGTAGAGAAGGGTGTTTTGGCTGTTAAAATTATTTTATAATTGTAGTTTATTTATATTATATTATTTTTATAATCTAAAATATTAACTATATATTTATTGAATAGACAAATGAATATTTAAATTATTTCAATACAAAATGGGCTATGTCATGAATTCTAAAGTA
>JAYJMB010000059.1:0-18610 GCA_036873735.1 Pouteria campechiana
GGAGTTAAGACAAGCACTTCTGAGTGGAGCTAAATAACTTCAGAGTCGATGAGGTGCTTCAGAGACAAGTAAAACACTTCAGAGTTTAGAGTTAGTTTCTTCAGAGTCACTGAATATTTACTTCAGAGACAGAGAAACATTTCGGAGTTTGGAGTCTATTGCTTCGGAGTCTGCCTTCATGGTCCCGATGCGAGCCATTTTGGTCACACTATTTTGGAGCCTCCGAAACATATTTTTGAAGCATCTGAAGATATGAAAATGTGTGAAGTGTGCGAAGAAACTACATAGCTCAGAGGATCTGAAGCTAATTCACAGCCTCCAAAACCTTGCTGAAAATATAACGGTTAAAAGTTTGAATGTTTCTCAGCGTTTAATGATTCTCATCTACTATAGCAGAGAAAGTTAGAGATCTCAATATAGAAGAACTTAAGTCAGATCGAAGAAGATTATGGTTTTACATTGAAAAATAAGAGAGAGTATTTACTGAGTCTTTAAGGCTTTTCTTCCACGATTTGAACTCCACTGCAGTTCATTCAAAGAAGCATTTAAAGCCATTCACTCAACCACTTTTGGAGATTTGAATCCTATTGATTTTATTGCTATATTATTTATGTTTACTGCTTTCAAACTTCGCACAAAATTAGCCTGTTAGAGGCATTAATATTTATACACTTTTATTTCTACATATCTCTGCAAGTTTGAGAACTTGCCTCTATGTAGTGAAAGTAAGTGGGATACTTGCTGAGTATTTGTATAAGTTAGTTGGTGAGCTTGGAAATGAATAGGTGAATTTGTTTGATCAGGATGTTACTGATCAAAGAAGGTGTTAGTAGAACCTGAGTTTAGCAGAAAAGTCTAACTCAGAGAAGTGGAGTAGGAACCCAAGTGAAGGGCTAAACCATTATAAAAATACTAGTTTAAGTGCGTTGTGTTATCAATCTTTTCTTTATTTTTGTGCTTCAATCTTAATTTGGCCAAAAATTTCAAAGACTCAATTCACCCCCCCACTCTTGAGTCACCATCCGAATGGGACTAACAATTGGTATCAGAGCAGGCTTCACCAGTTATACATTACTATTCTAATCATATAACTTGTGAAGAAATCTCTATGGCTAGCTATTTCCACAATACTTCTATTGAAGGTCAATCTACTTCCAGACTTCCACTATTTGATGGTATAAATTACAGATACTAGAAGATGAGAATGAAAAATTTCTTGATTGCCTCAAATTATCAGCTATGGAAAACCATCAAAGATGGAATGATTGTCCTAAATACTAAGGATAAAAGCGCTACTAAGGACACTTTGGAAGTTTAAAAAGATGCTAAGGCAAAAAAATATCTTTATTGTGCTTTTACATCCTCTGAATTTAATAAGATATCCTTTTACAATACTGCAAAGGAAATCTAGGACAAACTAGAGGTTGCACACGAAGGCACAAAGCAAGTAAGACTAACTAAGATAAATCTTCTTGTGCAGGAATATGAAGCTTTCAACATGAAGGAGATAGAATCAATCTTAGACATGTTTGGAAAGTTTCAAAAGATAACAAATGGACTGAAAAGCCTAGAAGAAAAGTATGCAGAGCCCAAAATGGTGAAGAAAATTCTGAGATCCTTGTCAAAGGAAGTGACATCAATCCAGCAAGCAGGGAATGTGGACACAATGAGTCTATAAGAACTTGAGGGTTCACTTATGACTCATGAAGTGTTAATGAAGCAGAAAAATAAAGAACCAGTATAAGAAAACAATTGATCTTAAAGCCAAGTCAAAAAATGATGAATCCCAAATTGATGCAACCACAAGTGGAGATGAAGATGAGGAAATGACAATGATTATAAGAAGATTCAAATCCATGCTAAAGAAGAAGAAGTTCAAAAATAGCTTAAGGAACAATTTTGGAAGATATGACAAAAAGAAAGAACCACCTACCTATTACCATTGTGGGAAACCTGGACACATGAACTTTGACTGTCTAGAGTCATACAAGAGACAAAATAATCAGCAAAAGAAGAGGTACAATTCATACTTTGATAGAAGAAAAATAGTGACAACAACAACAACAACAGAACAAGGAGAAAATTCCAAAGGAAAAAGAAAGCTCTAGCAGCATGGGAGATGCTAGAGAACACTATAAATGAAAGTGAGAGTAAGGAAGAAGAAGAACATTAAGCTCAAAACAGTCAACTCTCTCTAAGCAAAAGTATTTAAGATGAACTTCATATGGGAATCAACTTCATTGCAATCCATGAAGAGTTGATAAATTCTGATTCTAAAACTCCCAGTCATTAAGAAATATTAGAATAATTATATTCAGATCTTATGACCTTAAAAGAGAAATACAAAGAGACTAAAAAGGAGCTCAAAAGAATTATAAATGAATGCTCCAAAATAAAGGAAGAAAATTCCAAATCCAAGAATAATAGTAACACCAATAGCATACTTGAGCAATTAGTAGCTGAGAACAATGCTCTGAAAAAGACATTAACTTCCACTCTGCTAAGAATGAAACCAAAGAAGAAAGGTGGACAGCAAAAACACAAAAAATTTGAGCTTAAACAAACTACGATTTGCATTCCAAAGATAGTTGCAAATGTACTAAATGCAACCCAAACTCCATTAGTTTAAATTGTATTACCCAAGAAATAATGGGTACTAATGTTACCTACAACTAACACACTTGGACCCATTCCCAAATGGGTAGATAAAGTTAAGACTTAACTTTATCTATACAGGTGTGCTTGGGAGCCACAAAGAGCAACACATGGTATATCAATAGTGGTTGCTCAAGGCTCATAACAAGGAAATGAGAAGCTATTCATGGAGTTGAAAATGAAATCTGGTGGAACAGTAACCTTTGGTGATAATGGTAAAGGTAGAGTAGTTGGGATCGATAAGGTCGGCCAACCACTATCTACTATAATTTTTGATCTACTTTTAGTAAAAGGATTGAAACACAATCTTCTTAACATAAGCCAATTTTGTGACAAAGGCTACAATATTGTGTTTGAATCTCAATCTCGTTCTTTACTAAATAAGTCTCAATCAATTATAGTATATAGTAGAAGACATGAAAATATATATTTGGTTGATCTTTCTGATATTCAAGCTAAGAGCCTTGTTGTAAATGACAATGAACCTATGTTATGGCATAGAAAGCTAGGACATACCAACAAAAATCTGATTGAGAGATTATATAATAAAGATCTAGTTATTAGCTCATCAAAACTCAAATTTGATAATAAGTTGTATGATGCTGGCATGAATGGTAAGCAAGTAAAAGAAACATTCAAGTCAAACAAAAAAGCTTATACAATAGAACTCCTTCAATCGCTACATATGGATTTAGTTGGACCAACAAGGACAAGAAGTCTTGGAGGAAACATTATGCATATGTAATTGTAGATTATTATAATAGATTTACCTAGGTAATGTTTCTAGTGCCTAACGATGAAGCCTTTTCATTCTTTGAAATTTTTACCAAACGTGTACAGAATGAACAAAGCTCTCACATTATTGCCATAAGGTGTGATTATAGTGGAGAGTTTGAAAATCATAGATTTACTAATTTCTATAAAAATAATAAAATTCTTCAAACTTTCTTTACACCAAGAACACTCCAACAAAATGAAGTAGCTAAAAGGAAGAACAGATCCTTGCAAGAGATGGCAAGGACAATGTTGAGTGAATACAGCTTCCCACGGTATTTTTGGGTTGATGCAATGAACAACGCATGTTATACTATTAATAGAATCTTTGTTAGATCCATACTCAACCAAACTCCATTTGAATTATACTTTGACAAGAAACTAAATATTTCATATTTTCATACTTTTGGTTGTAAATGTTTTATTCTTAACGATGAAAAAGAAAATCTTAGAAAATTTGGTAGTAAATCTAATCAAGGAATATTTTTGGGTCATTTCATTGTTAGCAAAGCATTTAGAGTGTGCAACCTGAGACTTATGATTGTAGAGGAATTCATCCATATTAAATTCGATGAATATACTAACTTTATAAAAAGAAATTGTGATTTTGATGATGAAACAGATAATCTTCCACAAGCATAGAGAAATTGAGACTGCTAGATAATCAAGTAGAAGCTCCACTATTAAAGACAACAATGGATGAAATTGAACATCCACAACAGAAGTAAATATGGAAGGTAACTCATTTCTTCCTAATGATTGGAGGTTTATGCATGCTCATCCTGAAAACCAGATAATTGGTGATGTGTTCGATAAAATTAGAACTAGATCATCCTATCACTAAATATATGGCAATTTGTTTTCATTTCTTAGTTAGAACCAACTTGCATAGACGAAGCATTAGAGGATGAAAACTAGATTTTAGCTATGCAAGAAGAATTGAATCAATTAAAGAGAAATGGTGTGTGGACTATTGTTCTAAGGCCAAAACAGTAGACTGTTATAAGAACAAAATGTGTTTTTAGGAACAAACTAGATGAATCAGGAATAGTGGTGAGAAATAAGGCAAGATTAGTTGCAAAGGGGTATTGTCAAGAAGAAGGTATTGACTTTGAAGAGTCATATGCTCCTATTTTAAGGATTGAAGCCATTAGAATGCTTCTTGCATATGCATCATATATAAATTTTAAGCTATATCAAATGAATGTAAAGAGTGCATTCTTGAATAGTTTCATTACTAAAGAGGTATATGTGGAACAACCTTCTGGGTTTGAAGATCCTTATTGTACAAATCATATATTCAAACTCAAGAAAGCCCTCTAGGTTTGAAACAGGCTCCTAGAGCTTGGTATGAGAGGCTAATTAAATTTTTGATTAAAAAAGGTTTTTTAAGGGGTAAAGTGGATACCACTCTCTTCATTAAGAATGTAAAGAAAGATATACTTATAGTTCAAATTTATGTCGATGATATAGTATTTGGTGCAACTAATGAAAATCTTTGCTAAGAGTTTTCTAAGACTATGTAGGGAGAATTAGAAATGAGCTTGATGGGTGAACTCAATTTCTTCTTGGGGCTACAAATCAAACAAGAGAGAGAGAAGGAATCCTCATTCACCAAGTCAAATATACAAAAGAACTTCTGAAGAAATTCAACATTAAAGATGGTAAAAGATATAGAATACCAATGAGCACTTTAATAAAGATGGACAAAGATGAAAGAGGTAAATCAGTTTGTAACAAACTCTATATAAGTATGATAAGATCATTATTGTATTTGATTGCAAGTAGACCAGATATAATATTTAGTATATGTATGTGTGCTAGATTTCAGTCAGATCCCAACGAGTCACACATAATTGCTGTAAAAAAAATCTTTAGATACCTTTTAGACACAACAAGCCTTGGTTTGTGGTATCTAAAAGGTTTTGATTTTAATCTAAGAGGGTACTCAGATGCAAACTTTGCTAGATATAAGTAGATAGAAAGAGTACTTTAGGATCTTGTTAGTTTCTAGGAAGTATGATCATATTGTAGTTTTCCAAAAAATAAACATCTGAGGCATTATCAACTGCTGAAGCAAAATATGTTGCAACTAGTAGTTGTTGTGCTTAGATCCTTTGGAGGAAACAATAATTAAATAATTTTGGTCTTAACTTTGTTGATATCCCTATAAGATATGACAACATGAGTGCCATAAGTCTAACCAAAAATCCAATTTTACATTCTAGAACAAAACATATAGAAATTAGGTATCACTTTATCAAAGATCATGTTCAAAATCATAACATATATTTAGAATTTGTGCTTACTGAAAATCAATTAGCAGGCATCTTTACTAAACCTCTTCCAGAAGATAGATTTAGTAAGTTAAGAAGAGAACTAGGTATTTTAGATCCACATGCTTAAGTAGCAATTAATGGAATATCTAAAATATTGAGATGTGCATTTCTCAATTTTATGCTCAAATACTTATATTAAAATTTCAGATTACTTCAAAGCCTCCGAAACCCCCCTTAAGGACCCTCAAATAATTGACCAAGATGCCTCCAAAAACTGATCATACCTCTGAAATAAAATTATGGACCCTTTAAAAACCATATATACCATTTCGTAGCCTTTGATGGGTTATGTTACCTCCAAAGAAAATCTTTTGAGTCACCAAAACTAAATAGAACCATTGCCTCCAAAGATGGCATTTACTCATTTTGGGTCTTCCGACAATGTTTTGGATCTTCTGAAAATATTTTTTGGAAAAAATGAAACCCTAAAATCCTATTTAAACACTCTAAGAGCTCCAAAAACCTAAAACCCTCTCTCTTTTTGCATACAAAATCATCCTTTCAGAGAAACCCCTCATCTTCCCATCGGATTCAAACTCCTCAATTCAAGCAATTCTTCCATTGTATCTTTCCCATCAATTTCTAAATCCCCACTTCTTTCTACTATAATGGCAAGAACAATAACAACTGATTCAAGCATTAGAAGGAAGGAAAGGGATGAAGCTTCAGAGATAAGTATCTCTAAAAGAGTAAGGCATAAGGATGACACTTTTGAAGTAATTTTCCTTAACAAAGAAGATGCATACTCTAGATATCTTGAAAAGTATGAAAGTAAGAAAATTGTTAGGGGTAGAACATTTAATTTTGAGGTATTCGGAGAAAGGGGAATGAAAACTAGAAGTATGTGAGTGGTTTCGATTCCAAGGTTGAGCTGATTTTCTGAGTTGTAAAAAGATATGTTAACCTAGATTGGTGAAGGCTCTAATTAGTAATTTGAACTCAAGTACTCAAAATCATGGATAGGAGAAATTAGGATAAACCTATCCCCTGATAACCTGAGAAGAATCCTTAATTTCCCTGAAATTGAAGAAGAATATGTTGAGTGGCCATCAAGCAGAGTGAGACTATTCGCATTCTTGGCAGGAGTTAAAATAGATGCAAAGAAAAATTACTTACATGCCAGTCATCAAAGCTTGGATTATAAGTTGACATACACAATGGTGATAAATAATGCATATCCATAGATAGAAGCTGCACATTCAATCTAAGACAAAGATGAAAAAGTGCTATGGGCTTTGAAAGACAAAAAGAAAATATACCTTGCATAAATCATAGTGGATCATTTGTATCTAGTAAAATCTATGAAAAGATTTTCACTTTCATATGAGATGATCTTCACAAGAATTCTCAAAGATGTAGGAGTAAATCTGACTAGAGAAAAGAAAGAAGAGTCTTACTAGAGAAAAGAAAGAAGAGTCTAAGGACTCAAACATAGTTGATGAAAGAACCTTCAAAAGAATGGGTTTTAAGAGGACATCACAAGGCTGAATCAATGAAAAACTAAAACAAACTAAACAACTAAAGAGATTCAGATCAGAAGAACAAGAATTAGAAAGCCTAACAAGACAAAAACTCTAGAAGTAAGAGAAGAACCTCTCATAAATAAGACTCAAACAGAGATAGAGAGAAGAGAAGAAGTCTCTAGAGAAGATCTATGAAATGTCAGAATACAAGAGTCAGAAGAGACTTTAGGAAGAGAAAGTGAAGTAGTAGTAGTAGCAACCACGCCTTCTTACACTCCCATCAGATCTTCATCACCCATAAGACCCACTTCTTCTCATTAACCAACCATACCAACCACTTCGTCAATTCCCACTATATAACCCATCCAACTTAACCTAAGAGATAGACTGACTCATATTGAATACTTTTTGTCTACTTTAGCTCTTTAAATGAACAGAATGGATCAAAGACTTAACAATACCATGTCATCCATGATCCTAAGAGCTAATAAGATTGATCAACGACTTGACTTTCTACAATCTCTATCAGAGTCCTTCATAAGTCAAACTTATTATCCTCATTTCTCTCTACCTCCAACTCATTTCTCCTCACCTCCACATCACTTCTCTCCAGTTAGAAGCAACTATTCCATCACAATAATGTCTTCCCCCTCACACTCTCCTCCTCATCTATCATCTCTTGCAATTCCAGAGGTTGCTCAACCTCAGAGTGAACTTGCTAAAATTGTTTCTCCATCTCCTCCAACACAACCTTCTTCTATTCTACATTCAAACATGCCTGAGGATTATCTTTCCAACCCCCATAGATCTATTGTTAGACATGGAAAGTATCCCACCATAGTTACTCTACCTAGAATTCATTTTCTTCCCCTAAGACCATCCATCTTTTTGGATTGAATTTGGATGGATCTTATATGATTAGGAGAAGTAACTCCCAAATGGATTGAAGAAATTTCACCAGAATGGAATACACCTTCAAGTATCTAGAGTGGAGAAGACCTCCCACTCCTCCACAAAGTCCACCACAAAGTCCTCCACATTCTCCTCTAAAGACATTTAATGATAATACAGAAGCCCTCTTAAAAGGGACTCCTATAGCCTTTCCTGAACTGCTAGATCCACAATTTAGAGAACTCATTGATTTCATTTATGTCTCTAATTATGGACCAATAATATATACCCATGAACCTCCTTCAGCAATCCCAAAGGATTTATTTGTCATTTCACCTCTTCCACCAAAAAGGCCAAAGTCATCTCCTAAACCATCAACTTCTCAACCCAAACTTTAACTCTTTTCAAAAACCTATAAGAGAAAACCCAAACCATCCCGCTGATTTTGCTGCCTCTAGATTTCTTTCTCTTTGATGTATATTTTTTTGTATATTCTCTTGTATATTCTCTATGAGGAATTCATGTTTTATATTTGAAAATTTTATATCATGACAAGTTCTGTATGTGTAAATTTTGGTCATGAAAGGCTATGAATATTCCTTTTGTTTCTATCCACCTTTCTGATTTTGACAAAAAGGGGGAGAAAATGTACTTAATGTATGAAATTTTTTTTTGCATGATGTATTGAATGTATGAATTTTTTGTATGAAATTAAGTTGAAATTCTATGCACCCATTCAGGGGGAGTTAAACTGAATTAATAGAATTTCATTGAAACTTATGCAATTAAGTTACATCAATTAGTATTTTGTCATGATCAGAAAAGGGGGAGAATGTTGAATATATACACTTAAAATAGCTTAATTTTGATGATGAACATTCTTAACCAGCCATGTTTTGATGAAGGGCAAAGACATGAGTGAAACATTAAGATACTAACAATTCATTCTCAAGCATTTTGACAAAACATTTTTCAATACTTAACTTGAGAATAATCTTCATGAAGATCAAAGGAAGAAACAAGTAAATCCTAAAGAAATTTAAGTATATAAATCATAGATATACTTAAAAGAAGAAAACAGAAAGTTTAAAGTTTCAAGGAAGCTTCGAAGTCAACTTTAGGTTTAAAAGTTCATATCTTCCAAGTTGCTCATGCATTTAAAAAATAGGAGATTAATTCTTTAGAATCAGCAAAGGCATTTTTGGATCCACTAGAAAACTTCAAAGACAAATGGAAAATTCTTTTTGGGGTCACAAAGTCACATGCTTTGGAGTCAGCAAAGAAGTTTAGGAGCCATTGGAGAACTTTGGATACAAAGGAAATCCTTTTGGGGTCACGAAGTCATGAGCTTCAGATTTAGCAAAAACACATCAGAGCCAAGGCAAGCATTTTCAAAGCCACTGAAGCACTTCGAAGACACAAAAAAAAACTTCATAAGTAATGACATTGCTTCATAGTCATGAACTCAAAAACTTCAGAGTCATGGGCTCGTGAACTTCAGAGTTAAGACAAGCATTTTGGAGTGGAGCCAAATAACTTTGGAGTCAACAAGGTGCTTCAGAGATAAGTAAAACACTTCGGAGTTCAGAGTTAGTTTCCTTGGAGTTACTAAATATTTACTTTAGAGATAAACATTTTGGAGTTCGAAGTCAATTCCTTCGGAGTCAGCCTCCACGGTCCCAACTCGAGCTGTTTCGGAGCCTCAGAAACATATCTTCAGAGTATTCAAAGATATGGAAATGTGTGAAGTGTGTTAAGAAACTACATAGCTTAGAGGAGCTAAAGCTAATTCATATCCTCCAAAAGCTTGCTAAAAGTACAATAGTTATAAATTTGAATGTTTCCCAGCATTTAATGATTCTCACCTACCACAGTAGAGAAATTTAGAGATCTCAATATAAAAGAAGTTAAGTGAGATTGAAAAAGATAAGGTTTTATATTGAAAAACAAGAGAGAACATTTACTGAGTCTTTAAGGCTTTTCTTCCATGATTTCAAGTACACTGTAGGTCATTCAAAGAAGTATTCAAAGCCATTCATTCAACCACTTCTAGAGATTTGAATCCTACTACTTTTATTGCTATATTATTTGTGTTTACTGCTTTCAAACTTTGTACAAAATCAGCCTGTTAGAGGCATTAATATTTATATACTTTTATTTCTACATATTCTGCAAGTTTGAGAACTTGCCTCTATGTAGTGAAAGCAAGTAGGATACTTGCTGAGTATTTGTATAAGTTAGTTGGTGAGCTTGGAAATGAACAGGTGAATTTGTTTGATCAGGATGTTATTGATCAAAGAAGGTGTTAGTAAAACCTGAGTTTAGCAAAAAAGTCTAACTTAGAGAAGTGGAGTAGGAACCTAAGTGAAGGACCGAATCACTATAAAAGTATTAGTCTAAGTGCATTATGTTATCAATCTTTTCTTTATTTTTGCACTTCAATATTTATTTGGTAAAAAATTTTAAAGACTTAATTCACCCCCCACCTCTTGAGTCACCATCTGAACGGGACCAATATATATCATATTTTTCTACATGATCTCTAATGAAGTGATACCTAATTTCTATATGCTTGGTTATAGAATGTAAGATAGGGTTTTTTTTATCAAGCATATGAAACTAGTATTGTCGCATTTAATGGGTATATCTCTATAGTTCAGTCCATAATATAGAAGTTGTTGAAGTAATATAGCACAACAACTTCCAGCTACTATGTATTCTACTTTTGCTGTAGAGAGAGCAACACTAGTTTATTTCCTAGAGAATTATGATACTAGACTATTTTCTAGAAATTAATAGGTTCCACTAGTACTTTTTCTATCAACTTTGTATCCTCTAAAGTCAGCATCTGAATATCCAATTAATTCAAAACCAGTTCCCTTAGGGTAATAGATTCGTAGATATGGTGTGTTAACTAAATACTTAAAAATTCATTTCACTACAATAAGATGAGACTCTCTAGGACTAGACTGAAATCTGACTCATAAACATATGCTAAATAGAATATCTAGTCTAGATGCAGTAATGCAAAGAAGAGATCTAATCATATTTCGATATAGCTTTTGATATGCAAGTTTGCCCTTTTCATCCTTATCCAGCCTTATTGATGTGCTCATTGGAGTGCTTGCAGCTTTAATTCCTTCCATTTTGAACTTCTCCAACATTTCTCTAGTGTATTTGTATTGGCAAATGTAGTATCCATCATCTCTTTGCTTGATTTGCAATCCAAGGAAGTAGTTCAATTCTCCTATCATGCTCATTTCGAATTCAGCCTACATGGTCTTTGAGAAATCTTGGTAGAGATCCTTATTAGTAGCACCGAATATAATGTCATTTACATAAAATTGAACTATCAAGATATCCATGCCAACATTTTTGATGAATAAAGTAGTATCAACCTTTCCTCTTTGGAATTGATGATCACTTAAGAAGTTGCTCAACCTTTCATACCATGCTCTTGGAGCTTGTCTTAAACTACATAATACTTTGGTGAGCTTATAGACATGATTGGGCTGATCATCACTTTTGAAACCAAGAGGTTGCTCTACATAGACTTCCTCACTTAGATATCCATTTAGAAATGTACTCTTTACATCTATCTAAAATAATTTAAAATTCTTATAAGATGCAAAAGCAAGTAGCATTCTAATAGCTTCTACTCTTGCTATAGGGGAATACGATTCTTCAAAGTTAATTCCTTATTCTTGAGAATACCCCTTAGCAACTAGCCTCACTTTGTTTCTCACAACCAATTCACTTTCATCTAGTTTGTTTCTAAATACCCATTTAGTTCCAATTGCATCAACGTTCTTTGGTTTTGAAACTAATTTTCACACTTTGTTTCTTTCAAATTGGTTAAGCTCTTCTTCCAATTCAATGATCTAGTTTTCATCGCTTAGAGCTTGATTAATGCAAGTTGACTCAATTGTAGAAATGAAAGCATAATGGCTACAAATGTTTTGTATGGATCTTCTTGTTTTAACACCATCATAGACATCACCTATAATTTAATTTCTAAGATGTGCACTAATAAATCTTGAATCAGTGGTAGGTTGATAGAAAACATTACCGATACTTACCTCCTCCTCATTATTTGAATTCTACATATCTTCATATATTATGGCTTCTTCTTGATCTTTCAATATGAGTTTTTTTATATTTTTTGTAGCTTCATCTGTATCACTATCATACTCCTTTCTCTAGGTTACATTCGCTTCATTGAATTTAACATATACATACTCTTCTCAAGTCTGTGTACTCTTAATATATACTCTAAATGCCCTACTATTAGAGGAGTAACCGAGGAAGATTGCTTCATAGCTTTTTGGATCAAACTTTCCAAAATTATCCTTTCCATTAT
This sequence comes from Pouteria campechiana, assembly GCA_036873735.1. NCBI lineage: Eukaryota > Viridiplantae > Streptophyta > Magnoliopsida > Ericales > Sapotaceae > Pouteria > Pouteria campechiana. The sequence goes on from JAYJMB010000059.1 coordinate 12,483, forward strand.
TCATGACATAGCATGAGCATCCAAAGGAATGGAAATATGAGACATTGAGTTTCCTTCCTTTCCAAAGCTCATATGGGGTGCTCTTTAAAATTGCTCTAATGGTAACTCTGTTTGATACATGAAAAGCGATACTTACTGCTTCTATCCATAATCTTTTAGACAATTTACTCTCATTCAATATAATTCTTGCCATTTCCTAAATTGTTTGGTTCTTTCTTTCTTTCCACAACTCCATTTTGTTAAAGAGTTTAGGGGGATGAGAAACTATGGTGAATTCCTTTTTCATCATAAAAATCAATAAATTTTCTATTTTCAAATTCACCACCATGATCACTACTGATAGACACAATTGACATTTGTTTCTCATTGTGAACTAGCTTTGAAAATGTAGAAAATATTGAAGATGCTTCATCTTTGCTAGTCAAGAGAATTACTTATGTGAATTTAGAGTAGTCATTCATGATGATATATACATATCTTTTTCCTCCAAGGGTGATAACATCCGATGGTCCAAAGAGATCCATACATATTAATTCTAGAGGTCTAGATGTGGACCATATTTTTAGGATGGAAGGGCACTTTGGTCTACTTTCACAATTGATAAGATTTACATATCTGATTTTTGTCATAATTTAGTTTAGGTAAACCAATCATGAGATCCTTTTTCCACAAAGATTTGATATTTGACATGTTGATGTGTCCCATCCTTTTATGCCATACCATGGGTCATCTTTGACTGTAATTAGGCATTTTCCAAAGATATCATTTAGGCGTAATAAATAAATATTTCTATGTCTCTTTCCATTGAGCAATAGCTCATTGTCTACATTGAATACATTACATGTAGATGGTTCAAACACAACTTTGTGACCCTTGTCACATAATTGACTAATATTTAACAAATTGTGCTTGAGTCCTTCTATATATAATACATCCTTGATGCATGCATTGAATAAACCATAAATTTTACCTATTCCTTTGATGAGACCTTTGCCATTGTTGCCGAATGCAACTATTCCTCCTTTTATTAACTTCAATTCTTTGAACAACTTCTTGTTTCTTGTCATATGTCTTGAGTAGCTGTTGTCCATGAACTAAGAATTGCTAGACATACCTTTTGAACTTACTTACATTTAAAGAAAATATTCTTCTTACCTCTTTGTTATCCAAGTATTGGGTCCAATAGTGTTAGTGGAATTGTGTGTGTTATAAGATTGTGCATAATTCTTGGGTTTTCATCTCATTTTACACCTTTTTCTTGCATCTTTTTAGTATAGAAATTATACACTTTATGTCCAATTTTATTGCAAAAATAGTAAGTGTTTAAAATTCTGCTTGGTGCATTATATTTCATTGGTTTCTTTACCTAAGGATATTCTATGAACCTTCTAATGTTTGGAAGATTTTCTCCTTCTTCTATGAGGTTCATATCGTTGGACCATCCAACAAATTTTTATGAATTATATCATCTGAATGTTCACAACCAAGTCCTTTTTTACTAGTTTGATTAGTCATTCTCATGAATTTGGCGACATATTCTCCTAGATTGAAAAACTTAATATACTATTCAATATCTCTATCTTGTTCTTTAGATTTCCAACTTCTTTTTGTAGAGATAGATTTCTTTCTACCAAAATAGAATTTACTTTGACATTTGCATCAAAGTGTCTTTTCTTTTCAGTAAATTTTTGGCCAAGTAATTCAAACTCAGTGAAGAGAGAGTTGTATGATTATTGTAACTCATCAAACTTTTTGCATTTGGCACAAGTACTATTCAAGCTTGAAGAGTCAGAACTATAAGAGTAATAAGAATTTACCTCCTTCTCTAGCTCTATTGTGCATTGATCTTTGATGGAGACTTGATCTGCTAATTCATTCTCCATGTGGGCCGTGGAACATATTTTTGTGAGATCTCCAACTTCATTGTCATCTTTCTCACTTGAACTTGTGCTTGAGGAGTCTTCATCATTCACGTACATTTCTTTAACTTGATTTCTTGGTGACTTCTTAAAATATTTCTTTTCTCTTCCTTCATCCATCTCATTCTCATTCACTTTTTCTTCATTGGGACACTCAGGAGACATGTGTCTGATCCCTCCACATCTATAGCATGTGGGGAGATCTCTCTTTCTTTTAGCCATTTTCTTTTGTTGTCTAGATTATCTTCTTGAGGTTCTACCTTTGTTGCTACTTGTGAACCTTCTGAAGTTTCTGACTAACATGGCTTTATCATCTTCAGATTGTGATGTAGGTTCACTACTGCTTTCCTTGGTCACTTTGAGAGCAATACTTTTCTTTTGCTTCATTGACTCATCTCTCCTATTTTTGATTAGCTTGTGTGACATTAGTGAGCTGATGAGAAGATGTAGAAGGTTTTGGCTCAGCTCAATAATTGCTCTCAAGATGAGATTGAATTTTTTTTCTCATTTGTTCTTTTCTCTGGTTCTTGATCCACCAATGCTGCATTTATAATTACCTTGAATTCTAGCCATTATCCAATAATTCAGTTTGTCTGCTGCTCATCTTTACTTACGTCAGATAAATTAATTGTCTAACTATCCATTAGTCAAAGTTGCTTTGTCTTTTAGTTTGTTTGTGGCAAGTAATGGCCAAATCCAGTTAACACGGATGAATTGTCTTTCTAGAAGTTCATCTTTTAGTTTGTCCGTGGCTCATAATAGATGAATCCAATTAGCATTAACAAATTATCCTTGCAACTGTTCATCTTTTAGTTTGTCTGTGGCAAGTAATAGATGAATTGTAGAGGTGTAGATGAAAATGACTTTTTATATAGTAAGCTATTCATCCGTGGCTTACTTAGATCAGACAAACTTTGTTGTTTTGCATTTATCTGTTTTGATGTATGATCATTGGTTTGGTAAGCTATTCATCTATAGCTTACTTATGACAAATAAAGTCGATTATATGCTGGTTGCTTTGCATCTATTATATGCTTGTTACTTTGCATTAGGATAAGATGAACTTTAGTTTGATAAATGAATAGTGACTTGGTTGATTTCTTTTCATATTGAGATTTATCCGTAGTGGTACTTCATCTCTAGCACTGCATTTGTTTAGAGCAACTGTCTATTTGGATAGACAGATTGACGCCTTGAATATATTCTGATTCTTCTCTATGTTCTTTTATCCGTAAGGCTTGCAACTTGATTCTTCATACTAAATGCTTGATAATAACCATTCATACATAATCTTTAATCAAATTTTTTTTATCATCAAAACCATGTATTTATACTAATAATAACTTCAAAGCCTCTAAAATTGTCCTCCACCTCTAAACCTTAAAATGCTTAGAATTATCATGAGTATATTAAAACCCTCATTTTAGACCATTTGAAACACCTTCCCTCATATCTGAAACCCCATTTCAGAGGAGATGGTTCAAATTTGTGCCCAATTTAAACACTACACCCATTCGAACCTTTGTTATTCCATTATTTATAAAAAATTTCATTTCCTCTCCTTCAGAATCCTTCAGAAATCCCTTTATATCTCTAAACCCCAGCCAAATCTCTTAAAACCTAAACCTATCTACTACAATGACAAAGACAAAGGAAGTAAGCATATCAGTAAGGTCTGAGTCTAGAAGCAGAAGAAGAGAAAGAGAAGAGTCAGATGAAGCATCCCCATCCAAGAGAGGCAGATTCAAAAATGGGGTTCTTAAGGTAATCTTTAATAATAAAGAATCTTCATATCTTTGTTATTTAAAATACTATGAGAATAAGAAGATTTTAAAAGGAAGAGTGTTTGATTTTGTAGTATTTGGAGAAAGAAATTTGAATTTAGAAGTGTGTGATTGGATTAAGTTCTAAGGCTGTATAGATGTCTTGAGTGTTGGTCCCATGTAGATGAATAGCTCAAGAGGGAAAGGGTGAATTGAGTATATAAAAATTATTGCCAAATAAAACTTGATGAGCTAAGAATAAGTAGTGATGCAGTATATACGTAATTTCCATGTTTGATTATATAACTACTTCACTTCCAAGTTCAACTTCTCTTAGCCATTCCTATGTCAAACAAGTTATAGTATGCGTGTGATGATGTGAGTGATAATATTATGCTTGATGAAGTAATGAAGGATATAAAATAATTGCAAAAGCAACTAATGAAAATAATGAAGTGCATGAAACATAGAATAAGTAAGCAAACATACAACAGTCAACATGATTTTTATAGTGGTTCGGAACCCTCATCCCTACATCCACTCTTCCAAGGGCACCAACTCATTGTGCCTTGGGTTCCACTATATCCCATATAATGGAAGTACACTAGTGCTCCTAGCACTCTTCTAGATTCCAACTCTAGGGGGTGTAGATAGTGTTCCCAACACTCTTCTGGATTCCAACTCTAGGGGGCGTAGACGTAGTATTCCCAATACTCTTTTGGTTTTATGAGTTCACAAAGAAACTCACTGGTTTTAAAGATTACCAGCAAAATTATTGCTTTTATTGAGCTCACCAACGACTCATATAATGTAGTTTTCTTGAGTTTACCACTAACTCACATAGTTAATTTGACAGCACTCTATTTGCACATTACATTGTCTCTTTTCTTAGGCTGATTTGTACAAAGATTAAACTCATATATAAAATGATATCTCATTGAAACTCATTAGATAATAATGCTCTAGGTATATGATTATGATAGGAAATTTAGGTTTATTGTCTATCAATGCAATGGAGATTGATTATCTAGGAGGAAGCATAGTCTATTTGAGAGAGGCGTTACTCATTTAAGCTTTGTTCTTGTTTTTCTCTTAGCTTCCTCAACCTTCTTTGTTGACACGACACTACTTTTATATTGTTTCAAAAACTTCTACCCATTGGAGTTAGTTGGCTTTCTATTAATGTTGAAGACCATTTTGATTTCTCTCATTGAAAAGTTATCTTCTTGAGAAACTCAGTTGTAACTGAAAAGCCTGCAGCACTGTTCTTTGAAGAAGGTGCCTTTCCGATTTTAGCAAATGCCGAATGAAGACATTTTTGGTTGACTAACTTATTTATTATTATGGAAAGACACCCATTAAGCCTAAAGGGATACAAACTTTTAAAGTTGCAACCTTTATCATAGTGGAGACTGTTCTCCTTTGAATTTCTTTCTATTTTCAGCTAATCTTAAATTGTCCTGTCTACTTTATAAAATTTGCTTCGAATGAGATTTTGACTAGAGAGTGCAGTCAACGATGTCTGGCATAGATGGCTTCTACTCTTCATGATATGTCATAATTTATTTGAGGACTTTGTCTCTTGAATTTTGTCTTTTGTAAGGAATAAACAAAGTAACTCTAAGTAGATCCACATGATAGACTACCTCATTGTTGTCAAAAACCATTGCAGCAGTTTACTTTATCTTCTAGTTTATTTATTATTAAGTAACAGCTAAATCATAGAAGCATAGACGAAGTTTCAGTTCTTCATTGTTCATCAGATAATGTTCTCTTGACAGACAAAGTTTCCTTCATTAGGTGAGGTGGCTTTGTCTATTATAAGTGGTAGACAATCTTTGTGGTGTGGACAAAGCTTTTTCATAGTTGATGAAGTATCCTTTACCAGATGAAGTCTTCTTCTCATCAGCCAAAGTGCCTTTGTCTGTTGTAAGTAGCAGATGATTCTTCTTGATAGACAAGGCTTCTTCCCTGATAGACAAATCATACCTTTTTTTATGTTTGTCTATTGAGATCAGTAGATGAAGTTGCAGCTCATAGACAAAGTCTTCGAAATGGTTCGTCTGATGATTTGTTTATTATTAGTGATAGACGAAGTTGTGGTGAGCAGATGAATTCTCCTTCTAGTTGCTCATATGATGGTTGTCTGTTAAGTAACAGATGACTCATTGAGGCATTGATGACTTGCTTCTTTAAAGGTTATCTGATGGATTTGTCTGTTGCTAGTAGTAGATAACTCTTGTAGGTGAAGACAATAGATAAGGTTTTCTTCTTTAGCTACTGTACCGCTTCTACTTCATCTTTTAGATTTTCTACAAAGATTGCAAATAGGTTCCTTGGCCTCTTCAGTGTAACGCCCCGCCCTCCTAGGGTCGTTACTCCACTTTACACCATAAATCCACATAATAATACCATGATTTTTCCACCTCCAGGGTGGGTTACTTTG
>JAYJMB010000060.1:2299-16816 GCA_036873735.1 Pouteria campechiana
AAAATGACAATGGAAAATTTGTCTTGAAGATCCATTAGTCCATGCTATTATGAATCCTTAATCATGGAGAGATTTTAAATTATGATATTTTCTTGCTTCATCTATCAGCCCAGCAAAAGAATTCCTTGTGGATGTGACATGCTACGTTTTGTTGAGAATACGTACGTTACGAGGATCAATGGAATAAAATAGAATAAGAAGAGGAGAAACAGAGCCTCTAACCATTACTGTATTTCCAGTATTGCAAAGGCAACTGTTTTAGAAAAATGATGCTCGGCAAAAGAAAATAAATAGGAAGTAAAAGAAAGACAAGCTTTTCAGCCCAAGGCCACTTTAAGCATGCCTTCTGAAAAATGACGTCGACGGTATTTTCTATATTTTAACGGTTGACATTATTTTGGAGCTAAAATGGATTATATTTGTTAAATATATTATTTAAATTATTAAATATATTTTTAACCATGTAGGTAAATAATGAAGCTTTTATTACACAAAACTGAATAATATTATAAATTTTATAGTAAATATTTAATTATCATTTTTACTTAGTATGGCCCATGTAGAAAGTATTTTAAAAATGGTTGAAATAGTTTTGGAGCTAAAATGGATTATTTTTGTTAAATATATTATTTCAATTATTAAATATATTTTTAACAACGTGAGTAAATAATGCAACTTTTATTGCATGAAAACTAAATAATATTATAAATTTATATTAAATATTTAATTGTCGTTTTTTACTTAGCACGGCCTATCTAAATATTTGAGTTTGATGTTTGCGACATGAATGATAAAAATAATAATTTAAGCATGCTACGAGTTGGGATGAAACCAAGATGATCAAATTAAGCTCTACGGTATGTGCAATTGGGAGATGCAAAATTCAGCCTCTCCTAAATGGGCTCGTTTGGTTTGACCGGAGCATAATGGCTACAGCTGCAGTCGGTCTGGTGTACAAGCGGGCCTAGGGTCATCTCAAACCATCTCTTTGCAGAAACTTTAGCCTAATCTTATTTGTTGTTCTGGACCAGTTGACTGAATTTGAGTCGTATTCGAGTCAACAATTTAAATTTATATTTTTTTATATGCATTTTAATATATTTAAATTAATAATTAATTATACTAAATATGCTTATAAAAATATTTTTAACACATTAATCTTAAAAACAAACATATTAAAAAGAAGCATAAGATGACATAATTTTTAAAAGAAAGAAGTTAAAATAATGTTAGATTTTAAAACCACACTCTTATTTAAAACAACTAAAGATAGGTTTGTAGTTTTGTTTAGAATAATAGACAATAAATTAAAGATTGAATAAATATTTTTCAATAAATTAAATTTATATTTGTTTATATGTATTTTAATATATTTAAATCAATGATTAGTTATACTAAATATGCTTATAAAAATAATTTTAACACATTAATCTTAAAAACAAATATATTAAAGAGAAGCATAAGATGACATAATTTAAAAAAAAAAGTAAAAATAATGTTAGATTCTAAAACTACACTCTTATTTAAAATAACTAGAGATAGGTTTGTAGTTTTATTTAGAATAATAGACAATGAATTAAAGATTGAATAAATATTTTTTATTAATTTATTAGAATAGGTCATGTAAGGTTAGAAATACATTAACCCTGTCCTTAACTGTATTTTCAAATTGGGTTCTTCTTTAACTTAATCCAACCTTATAAGTCAAAAATAATGTCCTAACTTTACCTAAATTTTTTAGAGGGGCTACCAATGAGTAACATGTGATCCTAAATATGCATTGATTATTAATAATTTTATGTTTACCTAAATTTTCCAAGCTACTGCTCGGGTCTAGGTTGATCTGACCCAATATGCATCTTTCAGTCCAGTTTCCATCTTTCAGCAGCCAATGACTGCCATGCTAATCCTAAATATGCATTGATTATTTATATATTTTATAAAATTATTTATTTTATTTAAAATATATGATACATGTAAAAGAATATCTATTTTATATAAACTATAAATACTTATAAAAATGATATATAAAATGTTGTTTTAAACAATACAATGTTGTAAATATTAAGTGTTATAAATGTGACATATATGGCCATTATGCTTCTAAATATTATAAAAAAAAGTTAAAGAAATATTATCCCGGAAGGATTTAACCCTATAAACTTTAACTTCCCAGTTAAAAAACCTTTCATATTCTTCGGAACCTGAACATACCGAAAATGAAAATGAATATCACTATCTTCTTCCTCTTCAGAAACTAATACAGACCAAAATAATCTATCTCACTCTAACTGTCACTGCTCTTTATCCCCTAACGGATATGAAACCTCTAGTTCGTCAAAGTATTCATTAAATGTGCTAAATGCTTCAGATAAAGTAATCTTAGATATTATAAATGAAATCTCAGATTCAATCCAAAAGGCCGAACTTCTTAATAACTTTATCCAAAATACTAAAGGAAAAGAAAAGGAAAAAGAAGACACAAAATTTAACCTCGAAAAGGCACCATCTCTATTAAATATTATAAAAAACCAAAAAACATTTCTAAAGAAAATACCTCAAAAACCAATTATTATTACAGAATTCCACCAAGAAATTAAAAGTATAAAGGAAGAAATTACCCAATTAAAATCTAGAATACAAACCTTAGAAATACGATCTATTACTTCACATCTTCAAAATGAAAATATCGACACAGAACTATTAGAAGAAATAAATAATATTACACAATCCACAGCCACAACATCAGCAAAACCAGCCACTCTTAATCAAAGGCAAGAAGTATTATCTCAAAAATGGTATTCAAAAATCATCTTAAAATTCCCAGATTACCCAGAAGATTTTATATTGGAAACCATTGCTCTAATAGATTTTGGAGCAAATTTAAATTGTATCAAAGAAGGGATTATTCTTACAAAATACTTTGAAAAAACTACTTCCTTTATTGCTACTGCTGATTGCACAGATATGACTGTCAACTATAAATTATCCAAAGCCCATATATATAATAATAATACATGTTTTCAAATACCGTTCATTCTTATCAAAAATATGCAACAGAAAATTATATTGGGAACTCCTTTTTTACAAATGTTAAAACCCTATATGGTTACCATTGAAGGAATTCATACAAATATTCACAACCAAGAATTAATATTTTATTTTTCAGAACCCCCATTAATGTCTTTATTAACAGAATTAAAAGAATCCTACAAGAAAAATTTTATCAATTCTCTTCAACAAGAAGCCAAATTCCTTTTTCCTACTTCACAAATTAATGGACAATTACAACAAAAAATTGCTAATTTTATAGACTATCTTTCTAAACATGTATGCTCTGAACTTCCAAATGCTTTTTGGAACAGAAAGAAACATGAAATATCTCTTCCATATATTAAAGAATTTGATGAATCCCAAATTTCCACTAAAGCCCATACTATCCAAATGAGTTCTGAATTATTAGAATATTGCAAAACCAAAATTCAAACTTTATTATCTAAACGATTAATACGATCTCCCTAGAGTTGTGCTGCTTTCTATGTTAATAATGCTGTCGAATTAGAAAGAGAAGCTCCACGCCTAGTAATTAATTATAAACCTTTAAACAAAGTGTTACAATAGATACGCTATTCTCTATCCAATAAACAAGATTTATTAAATAGACTAGTTAAATCTACTATCTTTTCAAAATTTGATTTAAAATCTGGCTATTAGCAAATTCAAGTCACTGAAAAGGATCGTTATAAAACAACATTTAATGTTCCTTTTGGATGCTATGAATGAAAAGTTATGCCCTTTGGATTAAAAAATGCTCCTTTAGAATTCCAAAATATTATAAATGACATATTTAATCCCTAGTCTAGATATGCTATTGCTTATATTTATGACGTTTTAATTTTCTCCTGTAGCATTCAACAACATTGGAAGCATCTATACACTTTCAAAAATATTATTCATCAAAATGGTTTAGTTTTATCTAAAAAAAATAAAACTATTTTTACAAGAAATACAATTTCTCAGATTTCAAATAAAAAATCATACTATCTATCCCATCAATAGAACTATAGAATTTGCTGATAAATTTCCTGATATTATCATTGATAAAAAATAATTACAAAGATTTTTAGGTTGTGTCAACTATATTACAAATTTTTATAAAAATTTAGCTTTTGATAGACAATTATTAACCAAGAGACTAACTAAAAACCCACCAAAATGGACTGCTCAACATACTCAAGCTATTAAAAATATAAAAGAAATGGCAAAAACCCTTCCTTGTTTATCCTTAGCCGACCCAGATCAACAAATGCATCTGATCTGGAGGCATCTTAAAGCAAAAACGTACTATCCCTATCTCTAAAATACCTCACTCCAAAATCCATCCACAACCTCTACGAGTTAGTAAAATATACTTAACGTTTACTTTCCAATCGGACCAATCCTCGTGCTAAGAAAGCTTTCTCGTTGGACGCGTGTCAGTAGCAGGAACGCGCTTCATATGTGGGATAAAGCTAGTGCTCTAGTGACGATCCTCTTACGAGGCAGTATATAATCGGTCGGAGAACGGGGCGGAGAGGTGAAACGGCTGCGAAAGTGACGAGGATATCCGTTTTTAGCCTGGAGAGCTCTCGAAAGGTAAAACTTAAGAAGCTCTCATTCTCTTTTCGACCCATGAATCTGTGTCCTGATTCCATCTCACACATTGATTTTTTCATTTGCGTCCGACGATGATTTCGATGCCTGCTGTTCTTCCGGCGATCGTGATCCGGCCTCGGATTCGGGCGGTTTTCTCTTATGCGTTTTCCATCACCGTGTTTGCACTATGGTTTCGTTTTCCTTTTTAGTTTGTTTTTGCTATTACTATGACGGTGGTCGTTATTTGATTTGCGGGCATGCTCGAAGTTCAATCTTAGGGTTTTATCGTGTTTTGGGATTCCACGATGGTTGATTTAGGGTTTTTGATGGTCCGGGCAACTGCGCATTGGTGGGGATTGGTGCTGTTTGTTGTGCTGGTTTGTTTATAGGTGGTAGCTACTATGGGGGTCTATTGCCACAATCAATCATTTCATTCTGAGCATGCCCTTCTTCTTCAGATGCAATGGGGGCTGTGTATTTAAAATTTTTTCCAACTTCGGGCATCCAACAATGATGTGGACAATGATCTCATCTGTCAATTCCATCCAACCAAGAAATAGAATCCGTAGAGAGTGGAAGATGACCTTCTGGAGGAAACGGTGCTTAAGTGGTAGACAATAAAGCTGGTGAGAGATGCTGAGTTGAGTACAGAGAGGGATATATTGTATGCTGGAGGGTATCCTTTCGTGCACCTAGATTTCAAAAAGTTGAGCTTAAACTTGTGGATGTTGTTCGGAGTGGCAATTTGGATCCAATCGTAGACCTGATGAGCAACATTGTCAGTGTAGTGAAGAGTGTAAAGTGCTTCCTGTCCAAAAGTCATCAACACCAGCAATTTAGTGGAAAATGTGCTCCATCATGTTATCTCCTCATTCTATATCAAATATGCTGTCTCCACCTCCTTGCTATCCAAGCTTGGCACAATCTTTGGAGTTACTTGCCTTCTCTCATTTTCGACCACGAGTTGTTCGTCCCTTGGGATGCCAAATTAGACAATATTGATTAAGCAAAGATTTTCACATCCTTCATGGATCAAGTACTCCAGCACTAGCTTTTGGTCACTCGCACTTGGAAACCCATCTCCCGTCTTCCCGACACCCCCTTGCCTTCCCATCTTCACCAATCGATAAGCCGACGGAAACCCATCTTCCATGTAGGATCTGCAGCCTCTTTAGTATGTTCCCTCACACTCGCAAGATGATGAGACTACTTCCCATCTTCCCTACACCCCCTTCCTTCCCATCTTCACAAGCCGATGAGCCGACAAAAACTCATCTTCACTAGCCGACGAGCCAACGGAAACCCATCTCCCTTGCGAGATTTGCAGCCTCTTTAGTACGTTCCCTTTTCTTTTATTTTTCAGGTCAGATTCCGCAGGTCGGCTACCACCAGATCCCTCAAAGTCCCATCTTCCCAATTCCCCCTATTTCGATCTGTACCGTCTCCCGACAGAAACCCATCGACGGAAACTCCTTCTCTGCTAACCAACAACCAATTTCCCCCACCTTCTTGAAAACCCACATTGTCCATGCGATTTGCACCGCCTAATGAAAAATTTAGGAATGTCTACCTCGCCATAGAGAAGAAGGTAATTCTATCTCCCTATCTTCGACCCTTCTCCACTGCTTTCCACTAGGTTAACGACGTTGCTCATGAGGTATACAATTGAGTCAAAAAAGCTACTCTGAACAGCATCTAGAAGCTCAAGCTTGACTTCTTGAAGTCTAGGTGCACAAAAAGATAATCTATCCCTCTCAGTTCTGCTTCAACATCTCTCACCAACTTGAGTCTCTACTATTTATGCCTCTTTTCCTACAACGAGGCCGTCTTCTGCTCACTCCGAACTCTATTTCTTGGTTAGGTGTAATTGATAGTTGAGATCATTCTCCACATCTCTGGATTTAAACCTAAATGACAACTCAACAAACCAATAAAGGGTGTCCCAAGTTCACCCAATGCGGGGTCCTGGGAGGCTTGGCTAACTAATGCACCAAAGAAGTATACAAAGTATTCAGTACCAATTTGAACCTTTTATATGTTTGATTTATAGTAACACACCATCCTAAGTTTGCATATTTCATGATATTTTGATCAAATCCAAACCAATTGTACAGTTTATGTCGTAGAAATGTTAAAAATCATCTCAATTGGAAATTTAAGTGGGCCACAATGTTTAAGAAAAAGTGATTTAAAATTATCTTATGAGTTTGCATTTGTAGTGGCTCACTTCAATATTCAATTAATATGAATTTTGTTGCCATAAATATACACATGGAGATATGTACGAGGAATAACTTGGGATCTTATTACAATATCATGATACGTAGAAACTGTGACATTTTTCACTGTGAAGTTGGCTTTGTTTAAGAATTCTTTCATTTTAAAAAAACCATCCATTCATCATCTACTGTGATATCAAGTGTCGGGCATTTTGAAACTACTCATTTTATCCAAGTGCAACAAGTTAATGCCAGTCCAGATAATGTACTCTCTGCAATAGCCCATAAAATTATGTAAATTATTGCCAGAAAGATTGTACTGCTTGTGATTGTGAACTTTCGTGGTGTCTTTTTGGCACCTTTCAGCGGCCCCTGATGCAAATAACCCATTTTGCAATGATTAAAGTGCACTTTTAATCTGTTCATATGCATTGATTTTTCAGGATGTCTCTTTTGGTAGCAGATGCTGCCACAATTGCTGATGCATTGAATCGGTTGTCACAATTGATAGATAAGCCAATTGAAATAATTTATTTTGTTTAGTAACTTATTTTGAGCATTGAACTCGTTTGAGATGCTTTCAAAACTTAAGCTGTCCTCTATAAACAAGAAACTTTTAGATTTCATGTGATTTTACACTTTTATTTGCACTTCTGTGTTTCGAGGTACTAGCTAAATTCTTCTGCTTAACCATTCGTTAAACTTTGTTGCTTGTTACAGGTGTTTCATTCGCCTAATCCACTGAGTGATGGAAACTGGTGGCAATTCTCTTCCATCTGGTCCTGATGGGGTGAAGCGGAAAGTATCATATTTCTATGATCCAGAAGTTGGTAATTATTACTATGGGCAGGGTCATCCAATGAAACCACACCGCATGCGGATGACCCATGCCCTCCTCAATCACTATGGATTGCTTCAGCAAGTAAATGTCTTGAAGCCAGTTCCTGCTAGAGACAGAGATCTTTGTCGCTTTCATGCTGATGATTACATTGCTTTCCTGCGGAGTGTCACTCCAGACACACAACAGGATCAGATGAGAGCATTAAAGAGGTTCAACGTCGGTGAAGATTGCCCTGTGTTTGATGGCCTTTACTCATTCTGTCAAACATATGCTGGAGGATCAGTGGGTGGTGCCGTGAAACTAAATCATGGGCATTGTGATATTGCTATCAATTGGGCTGGCGGGCTTCATCATGCCAAGAAATGCGAGGCATCTGGATTCTGTTATGTAAATGACATTGTCTTGGCAATTTTGGAACTTCTAAAGCAGCATGAGGTAAGTTTGAAGCATTCTATTATCTTCTTTTAGTTTTAAACTTTTCAAGGAGTAAAAAATTCTGAGTTCTAATTAATGGGATATATGTGTTGACAATGGTCAGGATCATGAATACCAAGCACAAACAGGTTTAAATTCCATGGGCGTTTTGCATTTGTGCCCCTATGCTTTCACGATTTAGCATATTTAACTGCATAAATATGGATTTAGCATTCATACCCATAAGTTTTCAAAACTTTGCATCTATACCCACACCGTCCCCTTCCGTTCATGGCCGTTTCAAATGGTGGGTATATATGCAAAGCTTGGAAAACTTATGGATATGAATACTAAATCCATACTTATGCGGTTAAACATGCTAAATTGGGAAAACATAGGGGCACAAATGCAAAACGCCCAAATTCCATTAAGGGTAAATGTGGCCCAGGGTTCTGCCTGCTATCCGATTATCCTTATGAATGGGGAATGCCATTATAAATTCTTTAGCAGAACTAGCAAACCCCTGATTGTGGTTTTCTGCATGGAATGTTAGCAATTGCTATATGCTGACTTAAACATATACTAATTCTGCAATTTACGTGCTAGTATTAGTACAAACGGTGCATTTTGGCACATTTTGAATCAACTGTGTTTCCTCTCAGACTGACAGCCATACTGCCGAATAATAAATGGCAGCAAACCGTACATTTGGTCTCATGATGGAGTTGTTGACTGATATTTAAGTATGTTCAATTGCTTTCAGAATTCAGGATTTGGTATGAGTTGCTTGATCTGTATGTAGACTAGTACTTTCACATGCAACAAACATGAGAAACATGAAATTCATTGCTTTTGTTGTGTAAAATGATTAAAGAGATGGATGGGCAATGAGGTTATTTGTATTTTTTATTTAATTACAAAAAATTAAATTTTTAGAGTTATATATGTATGGAAAAAACTTCAGTGAAACTGTTTGCACCTCGTATGTGTATATTACAAACTTCAGTGAAACTGTTTGCATGGTGCAATCCCTCAAGTTTTCACAATGTTTTAACCAAATCCAAGTCAAATATTATATGTAGTACTATTTATTTAGTCTAAATATAGTAAATCAGCAAGATTGAAAACTTATGTGGGCCACAACATTTAAAAAGGTGATCTCAGACAATCCTATAAATTTGTGTTTTTTGTGGCTCACATAAACATCCAATTAAGGTGGTTTTCAGTATCATAACAGTATGTGTGGGGGTGAGTATGATGAATGACCTGGATTTTGTTAAAACATCATGATATACAAAAAACGAGGGGTTGCACTGCAACCAGTTTCACTGAAAGGTTTCCCCTATATATGTCCATATAAGGAAAATTAGGAGTAACATGTAAAGTCCCAAGTGGGATTGGATAAGTTGCCTAAACTGTCCACAAATGGTTACATGGTATTTTTTCCATGGTCTTATATGTAATATCCAATCTGACGATATTTTTACATGTGTAAATTGGATATTCAACACTAAGGAAAAAATTGAAAGAGGGCTGTGCAATGAGATTGGCTTCTTACCTGGCACATGAGAAGCAAACCGTAGCACCAAACGCTTTTTTAACTGGTGTTTTTGGTAAAGAAATTGCCACTTGGCTGTGTATAATTGGTGTTCTCACCTGTCAAGTGGCAAGTCGATCTCATGTAACCCATTCTACATTGATGTCGTCATTTTTATTTGTGGCTGTGATTTATATTGTTGGTATATTTGGAATGTAGCTATAAAATCATATGATAAATTTTATTAATGGATCATGTCTAGGTGAGGAAAAGGTTGTAATAGTTGACCATGGGTATGCACTGGATAGAGACATTCGAATATTGTAAATGGCTCATCCAATAGCAATTATCAGATGGCTCAAGTTAGGTCTCAGCATCCAACAAAGAATAACGACATTTTCTGTTGGAGAAAATGCTCTTCACTATTATAGATAAGATCTGTTTATCTGTTCCCATATCGCATTTATTGATGTGTTTATTTCATGTATGTGGCAGCGTGTTTTATATGTGGACATTGATATCCATCATGGAGATGGCGTGGAGGAGGCATTTTACACAACTGACAGGGTCATGACAGTTTCATTTCATAAATTTGGAGATTATTTTCCTGGTACTGGTGATATACGTGACGTTGGATTTGGAAAGGGGAAATACTACTCTCTAAATGTTCCTCTAGATGATGGAATTGATGATGAGAGCTATCAATCATTGTTCAAGCCGATCATGGGAAAAGTGATGGAAGTTTTCCGACCAGGAGCTGTTGTGCTCCAGTGTGGAGCTGACTCCTTGTCCGGAGACCGTTTGGGTTGTTTCAACCTCTCCATTAAAGGTCATGCAGAGTGTGTAAGATTTATGCGGTCTTTTAATGTGCCATTACTGTTGCTGGGTGGTGGTGGCTATACCATTCGGAATGTTGCTCGATGTTGGTGCTACGAGGTATTGTAATTTGAATCCAAAAGAATTTTCTCTCTTATGACTTCAGTTTGATTCTTACAATCATTTACCATTATGACTTCTGCTTCTAAAAGACTATGTTGTTATCACCTACACTTCAATAATAAAACTATCAAAGAAGATCAGGGAAGATACTAGTTTTTGCTCTTCTGTGTCTAAAGAATTCTAGTGCATTTAATTTGTACATCATTATGTTTTATGTTTTCAAAATGAAGTCCTTTAGTGTAGCTTGTCTGTTGCCTATTAACAAGAATGCTGGTTTTGGAAATAAGCCTGCTTTCTTGTCTTTTGATGGCATGTTTAAGATTGCAAGTTTTTAATCTTTAGGAAATAAGAGGTGCTATACTGGCGAAACAAACTACCAATTTGTGCTACTGTTATCAAGTGACCTTGGCCTTGTATCTATTATCCTGAGATTGTTCTTTACTATTTTGTAGGAGATTGTCAACCAGCTGCCATTTCATATTGTATATACCTGCATGCAATGTCCATGTTTCTCTAGCAGTCCGAAGTTGTCAGGACTCTTCATTTTTCTGCAAGTAAATTTTGGAAAGTAAAGATAGTCGTTTAGGAGATCTTTTGCATTATGGATTGAACTGTTTCACTGCATATCTTATAGGAAACACAAACAGCCATAATCCATCTAACAGTAGAAGCTTTTTACTAAAGCACAAATTGCAAAGCTATTATTTCGTTTCTGTGGTAAACTGTTGGGAAGTATGTGTTAGATACAAGTAGAGTTTGGGGCTTCTATATATGATATGAGACTTGAGATGGGGGGGGGGGAGGAATTATGCATCATTGCAGTCCTTGAAGCCTGTAAAGGACCAATGCCTTTCCTCCAGAAATAAGAAATTATAAGGATCAAAGGAGTCACCCTGTGACCATAGTCCATAACCAGAAAGACAATACAGTCTCACCTGAATCCCCACAATTTAATTATTACATGATCACCTTTTCTCCTGAGTGCTTCCCAACAATTTAGTTCTGCAACCATGGATCCTTGATTTTCTCTGGGGTTTAAGTGTATTCTCTCTTACAGATTGCTGAAATTTGGATATGTGTTATTACTTTGTTTCTGAATTCTAGAGAGCCAAAGCCCCTGGTTATGAGAGACAGTTCTCAGTCATGGAGGATAATGCATGTGTGGTTGCAAAGCTGTCATTTACTGTGTATGCATGTTTTGTACAAATTTAAATTCCAGCTTTGAGTAGTTGCTTGTGGGCATCTAAGGAGTGGACTTGTGGTGACCATTTATTTGACTTCTGATTTTTGGTTGCTCATCAATGATTATCTACTATGATTGTTTGATCGAGTTATGCAAATAGCCTTTTTTTTTTTAGCTCAATGGCTTTTTTCTCACAGTCACTGCATTCAACTTTGTGGTAATAATTTTCACTACCTGATAGTTTGTGTGACTTCTTTCAATTCCTTTCTTCGTATAACTGGGCATTACAATGCTACTCTTGTGCTCATTTGGAAGTTTTCACAATTGCCAGGTTCGTACAAATGAAATTCAATATAGATTTTTCTCAAAATTCTAATTCCATGATCAAATATTTTTTGAGCAGACATCAGTTGCGGTTGGTGTTGAAATTGATGACAAGATGCCACAGCATGAGTATTACGAGTATTTTGGTCCAGATTATACTCTTCATGTAGCCCCAAGTAACATGGAGAATAAAAACTCTTGCAAGCTGTTGGATGATATAAGAGCTAAGCTACTTGATAATCTCTCAAAGCTACAGCATGCACCTAGTGTCCCGTTTCAAGAAAGGCCACCTGATACGGAACTCCCAGAGGTATTTTCCTTTTTTGATCTTCTTATAATATGTCTACTTTCTGCATTGGGACTGCATGTTATAATACGATTTCGGAACATATTTTTCAAACTACTTACCCAAACCCAAGCAGCCAAACCAATCTGCTTAGTGCTGCATTGCAGCTTTGACTGAGTTGAGGGGGTTACATATCTTATGGGATAGAATCTACCACCTTTAAGCTGACTTGCAAAAATTATCAATCCTTGTTTGTCAGACTTGCAAACAGCGCGGCTGATGCAAATGAGTATATTTGGTGCCATAAGTTACTTGTTTCTGTTGCTTTTCAGATTTCTTGCCTGGGCTCTGTTGCAATTATCTATGAGGGCAATTGTTGCCTGGTGTACTGGCTCAGCTACTTGTATGAAAAACCTAACTGATTGAAGTTTTGATGTCCAGGCTGATGAAGATCAAGAAGATGCAGATGAGAGATGGGATCCTGATTCCGATATGGAAGTCGATAACCCTAAACATCAAGATGATTCCTTACAGTATTCCTTTATCGACTCATACTTAACAGTACTTATTCATATTTGCTTCCTATTTTTTTCTCATCAACAAGCCTAAGGTTAAAATCTGCTTGCAGCAAGCCGCCTCCAATCAATGTCCAGAATGTAAGAATCAAGAGAGAAATGACTGAATCTGAGCTCAAAGATCAGGTATTTTTATTCTCGATTTACCCAGGGACTACAAACTATTTGGAAATTATTAGTAGTTTAGAAAGAACACACAAACAGGTTTCTAACTGCAGCAATGAACACCTTTCCATATCTGGCATGTGTTGCAAAATCTCAAATTGTATTGGGTTCCAATCAGTGTTATCAGAACCGGACCGGCCTGTTGAACTGGTTCAACCATGAACCGGTCAGTTGACTGGTCCGGTCTAGTTCGTTTCATTCCAATGGTAGATTTTTTTAAAAAAAATAGTTTTATTAATAGAATAAAAGAATAAATTGAAGTAGTAAAATATTATACAAAAGATCTATATATTTCAATTAATATTTATGGTTTAGATTTTGTAAAATTATGCTCTATTATTTTTAAAAAAAATTCAAAAAAAATAAAAAACCGGCCCAACTGATTGAACTGGCCAGTCAAACTGGTTAGACCGTGAACTGGACACATGACTGGTTCAACCACCAGTCTGGTTTTGATAACATTGGTTCCAATCAAGGGCCATGCATGACTGCCAGTTGTTTCTTCCTCAGTGCCCACAATAGTTGAGCTTCTGGCCTGCCTTGAACTCGAGGGTTCTAGAGTGTGACCACAGAAGTTCTTTCCCTTCTTCCAAACTTTGTATGGCATCCCTTATCCGTTGCATTGTTCTCATGAATTGCTTTACCCTGTGTGCACCAAAAGCAAGCAGATCATATTGGGCTGAGCAGTGTTCTTGCAACTTTGATAATGAGTTGTTAAAGAGTTGGCTGTGTGTGTTTAGTGAAAATCCCATCTCAGTTATTGACTTTTGCCATGGTTTCCCGTCCATGAATCTTGCAGGAGGATCGGAAAGGTTCAGCAGAGCATGGAAAAGGCATGGACAGAATGGCTGAGGATGGCACAAAGGTCAAGTTCTGGAGTACCATCATTTATAGGCAAGCGATTCTTTGTCAACATGCAATGCTCCCTTACTGACATAGCTTCTCATGCTTGTTGCTAGGCTTCTGATATTGGGGGACCAATGTCAATTGATGAACCAAGTGGCATAAAGCTGGAACCGGAAAATTTAAACAAATCATGAGCACACTCACACATCTTTGCCAGTCTCGAGCAGCAATCTGTAAATCCCTTTCTCGGCCAGTTTTGCTCATGTTGTTCTTCTTTCAGTAATACACATTATTTGATTAGTAATTATGAGGCAGCATAGGCCTGGTTTTCTACAATCTATCGCGATTTTGAAAATGTAGAGATGTATTTGTAACAGACATGTCATCAAAATGGCTAACCCATTTTGTCATCATCAGCTGTGAATGTCGGACATCTCAGTGATAAGGGATTTTGAATGGTGGGGATGCTTTCTGTAAATGTCTGTCTGGGGCATTTTGCTTGGTTAAAAGTGAAAAAGAGAATGAGGAGGAAGGAAGAGTGTAATCTGTTTTT
>JAYJMB010000061.1:0-18606 GCA_036873735.1 Pouteria campechiana
AAGCTACCATAAGTAAGGCACCAAAAATTATGTGATGACCTAGAATTTAAAGGTAAGAAAAATTTCTAAAACCCCCAATTAGGGTAAATTGTGCCTTGATTCCATTTAACTTGCGGAAGAAAGTCTATGTGTAACTTGATGTAATCATGAAAGAGGTGATTAATGACAAGGGGGATCATGTTTATTTTGAAGGGATTATTACAAAAGGGTCGCATGTGTATGGAATAGCATGTACTACTAGAGCACTGAAGGAGAAGTAGGTTTAAAGTGCTCCATCAGCCTCAAATCCCACCCATTTTCTTTGCTTCCTTTCCCCTCTCACACCCAGCCCATCTACATCCCCTTTTCAACCAGTTTTTGTGAGGCAAAACACTGTCTAGGTGTGACTTGAACCTTCATTATCATTTAGGAAAGGCGAATATAGTGGCTGATGCCCTGCGTAGGAAATCTAGGAGTAGCATGGCGTGTATGGTCACTAAGAAGAAATGATTTTTTGAAAAATTGAGGAGCCTAGATCATATGGGAATGACATGATTGATTCCTCAGATATGCCAGTTGAGTATACAAGCGACCTTGATAGATAAAATTAAGCTAGCCTAAGAAGAAACCACAGATGACAAGTTCCAAAAGTTAAAACATAAAGCTTAGAAAAATGAATTACCAGACTTTCTAATGGGTGCAGACGACATTCTAAGATATAGAAATCAAATAGTGATTCCTAGAGGAATTGCAATCATATAGAAAGTGCTTGAAGAAGCCCATTATTCCCCTTATACTATTCACCCTGGCAGCACAAAAATCTATCACGATCTAAAATCATATTTCTGGTGGAATGGTATGAAAAATGACGTAGCTCGGTATGTGGCTAAATGTTTAACATGTCAAAAGGTGAAAGCTGAACACTAGAGGCCAAGTGGTCTTTTGCAAGCCATTGAAATTCCTAAATGGAAGTGGATAGATATTACTACGGATTTCATTATAGGTTTACCAAAAATAATAGTAGGATATGATAGTATTTGGGTAATTGTGGAAAGATTCACTAAATTGGCCCATTTTATACTAGTTAAGATAACATTCACTACTGAGAAGTATGCATGGATTTATTACAAATAAATAGTGAGGCTACATAATGTACCTAAATCTACTATCTCAGATCGAGGTTTAGTATTTAGTTCAAAGTTTTGGAGTGCATTACATAAGATGATGGGAACTCGACTGAATTTTAGCAATACATATCATCGTTAGATAGAAGGGCAAACTGAACAGGTAAGTCAGCAATTAGAAGACATGCTTAAGGCATGTGTCCTTGAATGGGGCAAAGCTTGAAGCTATTACTTGACATTGATTGAGTTTTCTTATAATAACAACCATCATTCTAGCATTCAAATGGCACCTTTTGAAGCATTATATGGTCGAAGATGCAGATCACTCTTGTATTGGGATGAAGTGAGTGAAAGTGCATTGGTTGAACCACAGATGATTGTAGATATAGTAGATAAAGTGGTTTAGATTAAAGAAAAGATTCAGATCATCCAAATCATCATCTTCAATAAAAATCCGCAGGTCTTTTCGACCGTATCATCGACCGCGATCTAATCCCACCCGCATTCGGGATCGTGAGCATTAACAACTGAACTTCCTAAATCGATAAGTCCATTCGGGGGGTGGGCGAGGCTTGGCTTTCCAATCGAGAAGAAGCCGGCCCGAGCAGTACTGAACCATAAGAGGAGTCCGGTGCTGCAGATGGGATAGACCTATTCTCTATACTCTCAATAGGATCAATTATAACAAGTCACACGCTCATATTCCAGGTGGGAGATAAAGTATTCGTGAAAGTATCTCCTATGAAAAGTGTAGTGTGGTTTGGCATGAAAGGCAAATTGAGCCCAAGATATGTGGGACCTTATGAGATTCTTGAGTGGATTAGTAGAGTGGTATATTGATTTGCATTGCTACCATCATTGAGCAAGATACATGATGTGTTCCATGTATCATCATAAAGGAAGTATGAACCAGACCCTTCCCATGTACTAAAACTAGAAGAAATCCAAATTGGGTAAAATTTGTAATATATTGAGAAATTGATTCAAATACTAGATAGTAAAGAAAAGAAATTAAGAAATAAAGTCATTTGCATGATGAAGATTCAATCGAGTAATCATGTTAAAGATGAGGTGACATGGGAACTGGAAGGCATAATGAAAACCAAGTACCCATATTTATGGAATGACAATTAAAGTTTTGAGGTCAAAATTTTTTGTAAGGGGCGTGGAATGTGACACCCCAGAATTTTAAGGTAAGAAAATTTTCTTAAATACTTAATTGAGGTAAATTGTGCTTATGAGTCCATTGAACTTACGAAAGAAAGTCTATGTGTAACTTAATGTGTAACTTAAGCAAGTAAGGAAAACTTGTTGGGACTAGAGATAGTTAACGGGCTTGAAAAACTAAAGTATATTTTGATCAATGTGTTGATCAAGTGTTAGTGGAAAACTAAGTGCCATAAGAAAGACCCTACTTGGGCCGAACCACTATAAAAATCTATATTCAAGTGTGCTATGTGATTCTCTTTATTTTATTTCAGCCCCATTATCTTTAATTTGGCCAAAGTTTTTTAGAAGCTCAATTCACTCCCCCCCCCCCCACCTCCCCCTTAATCTACCATAAGTAAGGGACCAACAATTGTGTGATGCCCTAGAATTTTTTAAGATAAGAAAATTTTCCAAAACAATCAATTGGGGTAAATTGTGCCTATGAGTCCATTTAACTTGTGGAAGAAAGTCTATGTGTAACTTAATATAATCATGAAAGAGGTGATTAATGACAAGGGGGATCATTTTAATTTTGAAGGGATTATTGTAAAAAGGTCACCAAAGAATATTGCAGAAAGGGTCGCATGTGTATGGCACATGTATGCTGGAGCACCAAAGGAGAAGTAGGTTTAAAGTGCTCCATCAACCCCAAATCCCAGCCATTTTTGTTGCCTCCTTTCCCCCTCTCATGCCCAATAGTCTTGTAGCCTTTCTATATCCCCTTTTCAACCAATGTTTGTGAGACAAAACACTGTCTAGGCGTGCTACTGTCACCCTAAGTAATTATTGAGATAAAATTCCATCCATTTGAGTGGAAAAAGAAGAAAAGAAAACTTGGAAATCTCATTGAAGAAGTTTTCTGTTGTAGCTGGTGGAAAGGTTAGAAGATTTGGAGAGGAATCAACAAGAAATTGTAGTGGTGAGTGTTTTCTTGAAGACAATTAATATTTCTCTCTTAGAGTTATTCTACAATTTCATGGGGCTTTCATGGGACTGGGGTATGAATTTGAACAAGTTATTCTAGTGATTTCATGGGAAATTGAGTAGGGTGTTTAATTATGATGTTGATGGTGAAAATTAGCCATGCCAAATTCATGTAGAGGGTTGTCCCTAAATTGGATAGCCATATTTTTGCCTTGTGTAGTGTATTTTATGAATAAATAGCTTAGGAAGAGGCTCACTAGAATTTTGATAGTAATCATCTCAAATCTTGATTTTATGTTATTAGGAATGTATCCTATATATAACACTTTGCTAGAAATTAAGAATTTGAATGATATATGTTAAGTGTTTAGGAAAATGGCACTATGGAAAACACATTAAGTGTTTGATGAAATGACACTACAAAAAGAAAAGTGCAATTGAATGATGATACCATAGCCCTAATTGTCAATTAAATAGGCATTAACTAGGGTATTATATGTTTAAGGAGATAAGAATATATCTTAACAAGAATTGGTGAATTTTAACTAGTCTATGAGACTGAGTTAGATTTCTTACTTAAACTTATGTGAATTTCAAATGGGACGTGTTATGTGTGTAGGACCTAGTGGACCTTAAGTTGGGATCAAGTTGTTGAACTTAAGACTAAGGGGTGTGGAATTGTCTCTATAAAGGTAAGCAGGTTTCTTTTCATTATATTCATAAATGTGAAAATTTATGGAGATAGAGTATATCCCATGATTGAGTAAGGGATAGAGTGTATCCCATAATTTTGCAATGAGCACTGCAATTGATTATCATTTACTTCAATGCACCATGATTTTGAATGAGGAAATTGTGAATTTCTATGTAATTGCTTTGAAAGCTGTATTTGGCCATATATTCAATTGGATTGCTTGATAGTGCATTGCATGATATTTCATTATGAGGCATGATGATAGGATTATGCAAGATGAGGGAAAACTTGAGGATTGGGTACTAAATCGACTAAAAGAAAGGCATGAGTGAAGTTAAGATTTAAAAAGGAAGGGAAACAACAAAGTGCGGAAAAACCAAGGCATCCGATTGGGTGTCGTGGTGCCACTTCATAAACATGCAGTTCGGATGGCCAGCAAATCTGGCGTTTCAGGTCTGTGTGGTCACAATGGGACATGTGCATTTTGAAGGATTTTTATGATTTTCTTGGGGAATTTGAGGTGAAATTTCTTATAGGTCTTAGAGAGGAAAAGGAGGGTATGGTGGTTGACACCATGCGGTGATATTATAGTGCCTTGGTGGCATGGACTTGACATTGGTATAGTTATGCCTTGGTGGCATGGATGCCTGGATGACATGCAAATGATTTGACACTGGTGAGGTGTGGATCTAACATGCCTTGGTGGCATAGATATGATGTGAATCTAGTGAGGCAAGAAGGTATGCCTGGACAACAAGTTGTAATACCTGTGAGGTATAGATATCTTGGGATGACATGATATATGACATGTGGGCAGTGGTGCCTTGGTGAGTATGACATATCTGATTTCCTCACTAGATGTGGGTGGCGAACCTAGGATCCATGTAAAGCAATGAGGGTAGGGTAGCACGAAGCTATCATGGACCTGACAAGCTTCGTAGCCAAGGGTATAGGGAGCGACCAATTGCACATCAAAGAGGGAAGAGGTTGGTATCGTTATTTTTTATAATTCTAAAAAATGAGTTGACCATGGCAAGGATATGATGATGATGGATGTATATGAATGAGGATGCCTTGAGGATTAGGTGGTATATGAGTTTTGAATTTAAGTATGAGTGGATAGTGAGGCTATATATGAATTTGAATTATGAGGGCATGTGCATTCTGGGCATCTGAATGATGTTGCATTATTATACGCTATCAAGAAATTCAACATGTTATGAAACTGCATGTATTTTGGAATTGATCATGATTTTCTAATGGTATATTCTCTATTGTTTTCCATTTTACCTGCTTACTGAGTTTGCTTGGACACAATCTCTTTTATTTGTAGTTTTTAGTTAATAGGTTAGAAGACGGAGCCCAACATGGGGTTGGAGCTCATGATCGGGATAAGCTGTGATCCTCGTGATAGCTTGATGGTTTTGAATGTTAAATTATGTTTTTTTTAAAATTTGGTGTAATGTATATAAATTGTAAATTTAAAAGCTTCAAAATTTATTTATATAAGAAATTTATGAGATAATGGCACTAACGGGTCATAATAGTGAAAGGTAAGTGCATGTTAGTATGGTCATTTGCCATCATAATGTGACTTGCGATTTTGGGCAATGTGTGGGTGTATTTTATTATATATAATGGTGTTCATGGATGTATGAGATTCTATGGAAATGATTATATAGGTATGGAAATTGAAAATTTAAAGGAGACTCTATGTGAAGTTTTCCTTTAAATTGTAATGTGGTAGAGCCATAAGAGCAGGGTGTTACAAATTAGTATCAAAGCAAGCTTCACTTGTTATACTTGACAACTAGTTTATATAACTTGTGAGGTGATCCCAAAATGGCCAATATGTTCTACAACACTATTGCAAAGGGACAGTCTACTACCCAACCTTCATACTTTGATGGTACAAATTATGTGTATTGGAAAATGTGAATGCAAAATTTCATGATAGCTACATATTACCAGTTGTGGCTTATTATTAAAAATGAAAAGTTATCATTAATCCAAAGACAAATATACTAGTGAGGACATTCAAGCAATATAATGAGATGAAAAGGCAAAAATTGCCTCTACTACCCATTACCCCCTTCTAAGTTTGGAAAGATTTCCTCACAAGACTCAGTGAAAGAAATATGAGACAAATTGCAAGTAGCATACAAAGGAACCAATCAGGTCAAGGAGACTAAGATCAATATACTTGTGCAAGAGTACGAGTCCTTCAATATGAAGGATTAAGAAACTATATTTGACATATTTGGTAGGTTTCAGAAGATCACAAATGGTCTAAAGAGCCTTGGAGAAAAATATGATGAGCCCAAACTTGTTAAGAAGATTTTGAGATCCCTACCCAGGCATTGGAAGTCAAAAGTCATAGCAATCTAGAACATAAAGGACCTAGATAAAATGACAATGGAAGAACTCATGGGTTCCCTTATGACCCATGAAGTATTGATGAAATAGAAGATCTTAGAAGAGCTTAGAGGCAAAAGAGACATTGCCTTAAGAGCAAAATCTGAAGATGAAGATTCACAAGGAGAATTTTCCACAAGTGGTGAAGGGGATGAAGATTTAGCTATGATCACCAGAAGATTCAAAACAATGTTGAGAAAGAAAAAAATCTAGAAATATCTTGATAGGATGAGAATTTATCATATTTTAATACCTAAATTCACGAGTTTTGAATCCTCAATTGACATGATTTCATTTATTTATATCCACATTAGTTCAAATATTTCACTCAATGGATTTGATTTGTGTTTACGTCAATTTGGTGGAATTGAGGTCAAGTTGGGCCAAAACATGCTATTTTGGAGTAGAAATCTTCATGGGGACACATGCCAATATGGGAATATTTATCTTAGCCATTGATCAAGCATCAAACATGAAGATGAAGTAAATTTATGTAGCTGATCATGAAGTGGATAGCAAGGTGTATAGATTGGTGCAAGTGTGTGCATGAAGTAGAGTGTTGGAAGCAACTTCTGCACATGGATGTCCAAGAAAGCTTTACCAAATCAACTGGGGAATTTAATTTAGAATATATGCAACATTATTGGAGAGATTATGCACAGATTAATCATGAATTCATTCAGCAATTCAGATTGAGAATTTTATACTAAAGTTGCATGAGAATAAATTGTGCACAAACCAATCTTTGCATAAGTTAATTGCAATGCAAAATCAATTCATATTATGCAAGATTTATTCATGCAGAAATCAAAGATATTCAGCAAAGTTCATGAATACATGAAGTAGAGAAAATTTTATGCAAATAATATGAAGTTTAATGCGCAACAGTTTTAGGAAACTTCTTGTAAGATTAATTACAATATTCCATTAAAATTCAAGATAATTTTTTGCATATGTGGAGGCTGATTTAGGGAAAGTGTTAAACACAAATGTTATCTCCCTTCAAATTATCTTTTCAACACATTAAAATTTATATGATTTTGATATTGTATGAGAAAATTATGGCAAAAATATTGAACATCATTCCTGGTGAACAGTTGGGCATGCATGAAGTTGATATTTTTGGAAGTTTAATAATTTTTGCACAAGGCTATGGTTCTAATATGTATACATGTGCCACCTAATACTAAACTGGGTTAATTAAAGAGGATATGAGGTATCAAATAGGGAAGAATAGGTATACAATATTTGGAGGATAGTTTTGCAAGGGAAGTGAAGGGAGCAAGAGAGAAGGGAGAATCAAGTTTTGCAGCATGTCAAGTTTCATGAAGGGATTTCCTTTTATTTTTATCATCAACTAATTTTTTTTCTAAGGTGATGATGTAACCATAATGGATATCTTTGTAAAATAGGGATTGTTGGTTAATCAATTCTAGTTTATCTTGTTTCATTCATTGTGTTTATTGCAATCATTTGATTTGTTTAAATGTTTGATCACTAGTTTTATGAATTAAACTGATTATCTGAGATATGGTTATGGTAAGCACCTTATGCTAAGCCATGTAAGAGGTCTCTTCAATGAATGAATAGATGATTATTGTAGATGCCTTATGCTAAACTATTCTATTTGGTTTATGAAAGTTCTCTAGATCTTAATGGGTTTTTAACCTCAATTACACTACACACCATAGGTAATTGGATGACTTAAACCTGGATGCCTAGTGATAATAATCATATGTTGGATAAAATGAACCCAAGAGAATGAATTGACTCCAACATCAACAACATATGATATCAGTGAGTAGTGAAATCGGATCCCTATAATCTTATAACCTGTGAAATCTCCTTTACATTACTCACTCCTTTTGTTATCTTATTTAATCTTATAAGTGATTTACTTAGTTTCCACTTCATCTTTATTATTTAGGATTGTTTTATTTTTAGTAAATAGATTTAATTGAATTAGTTTGATCAATTTTCTGTGGGATTGACCCTTGCTCTTGCATGCTATACTACTGTAGACTTGTGCACTTGCGAGGAATTAGAATTTGACCATCATAGCTGAAGAAATTTTAAGAAAAGAAGACAAGAAGAAGGAGATCCCCATATGCTACAATTGCAGCAAACTAGGATACATGAGATTTGATTATCTTGAACTTGACAAGAAGCAAGGAGATCAGCAAAAGAAAAGGTACAACTCTTACTTTGATAAGAAGAATAACAACACCAACAAACAAAATAGAAGCAAGAAAAGATTCGAGAAGAAAAACAAAGCAATTGTTGCATGGGAGATGCTAGATAATATGATGCAAGAAAGCTCAAATGAAGCTAAGGAAGAACATCAAGCATAAATCAGCACACTCGCACAAAAAATAATAAATTAGGAGGAACACTACATGGGAATCAACTTCATGGCCATCCATGAAGATGAGGTAAATTCTTAACCCGAAACTCCTAACCTTGAAGAAGCTCTAGAAGAATTATATTATGACTTTAAGGTTTTGAAAACTAAGCATAGGGAGACCTAAAAGGAGCTTGATAAATAACCATTGAATGCTCTCAATTAAGAGAAGAAAACTCTAAGCTCAAGGTTAGCCAAAATACCTTAAAAGAACTTGACCATGTCAAGAAAGAAAATAATGCTCTGAAAAAGACCTTGACATCCACCTTGTTGAAAAAAAAGTCAAAGAAGAAAGGTGAACAAAATCAAAAGAACAAGAATTGTGATTGTGGAAGAAAATAAGGAGCTAAATAGAACCTAATTTGGGTA
This sequence comes from Pouteria campechiana, assembly GCA_036873735.1. Classification (NCBI taxonomy): domain Eukaryota; kingdom Viridiplantae; phylum Streptophyta; class Magnoliopsida; order Ericales; family Sapotaceae; genus Pouteria; species Pouteria campechiana. The sequence goes on from JAYJMB010000061.1 coordinate 9,116, forward strand.
CCTAAGGCTATTGCAAATGTTCCAAATGTAACTTATTCTCAAATGATCAAATAGTGGCACCCAAGAAGCAATGGGTACCAAAATGTTTGCCACTAACCCACCTATACCTATTCTCAAATGGGTACCAAAAATTGAAGCTTAACCTTGTCCATGTAGGTGTACTTGAGAGCCATAAGAAGCAGCATATGGTACATTGATAATGGTTGATTAAGGCACATGATAGAGGAAAGGGAGTTGTTCATAAAGCTTAAAGCAAAGAATGGTGGGAACAATTACCATTGGGGATAATGGAAAAGGTAGAGTAATTGGGATTGGTAAGGTTAACTAACTACAATCTACTATAATTTCACATAACCTACTCAGTGTTAGTCAGTTTTGTGATAATAGTCATAAGGTTGTGTTTGAATGCCAAATTTGTTTTGTGTTCAATGAGTTAAACTCTGTTGTAGTACTTGGAATAAGGCATGAAAATGTATATTTATGTGATATCTAAGCCAAGTGTCTTATTACAAGAATTGATGAATACTAGTTGTGGCATAGAAGATTAGGACATGCCAACAAAGATATGATTGAAAAGATGTATAACAAAGATCTTGTTGTTGGCTTACCAAAATCAAAATTTGACAAAAATGAGTTGTGTGACGCTTGGTTAAAAGGAAACCAAGCAAAAGGATCTTCCAAACCTCAAAAAGAAGTAAACATAACTATTCCACTTCAACTACTACACATGGATCTTGTTAGACAAACAAGAATTAGGAGTCTTGGAGGAAAACATTATGCATATGTCATGGTAGATGACTTCTCCAGATTTACCTGGATAATGTTTCTCACATCAAAAGATGAGGCTTTTTTATTCTTTAAAGTCTTTGTCAAACATGTAGAGAATGAACAAAGCTCTTATATCATTGCCATAACGAGTGGACATGGGGGAGAATTTGAGAATCAAAAGTTCATTGCTTTTTGTGAAAGCACTGGTATATTTCATACATTCTCTACACCAAGGACACCTCCACAAATGAAGTAGCTAAGAGGAAAAATAGATCCTTGCAAGAGATGGCAATCACAATGTTGACTGAATATTATATGCCTTAATATTTTTGGGTGGAAGCAATAAATACTACATGTTATATCCATTTGAACTGTATTATGGCAGGAAGACAAATATCTCACATTTTCAAAATTTTGATTGTAAATGTTTAATTTTTAATAATGGAAAGGAAAACCTTGCTTAATTTGATAATGCATCTGATGTGGGGATTTTCTTTGGATATTCCATTGTTAGTAAAGCATTTGGAGTCTACAACTTGAGAAATAGGATTATTAAGGACTCTTTCCATGAAAAGTTTGATGAAAGTACTAACTCATCAAAGAGAGTTAGTGATTTTGATGATGAGACAGATGAACTCACAATATTTGTGGAGAAGATGAGACTACAAGATATAGAAAAAGAAACTCCACAATTAAAGACAGAGCTGGATGAAGCAGAAAAATAAATTGAACCATTCACTAGTGAGGTAAATAATGAAGGTAACAACTCTCTTCTTAAAGACTGGAGATTCATGCATGCTCATCCTAAAAAAATAGATAATTGGCGATATATATGATGGCATTAGAACTAGACCCTCATATCACCATGTATGTGATAATTTTGAAATGAGCTTGATGGGAGAGTTGAACTCTTTTTTGGGATTGCAATGAAAGAAGGAATATTCCTCCACCAAGCTAAATACACTAATGAGTGCATCAATCAAGATGGAAAAAGATGAAAAAGAAGTCTTGAAAATTCACTTTATAACCTCTGAAGATAGGTTTGAAAATTTTAGGGTCTCCATTGTAGAAGGTCTAAAGTATAACTTCCAAACTCTGAAGCCTATTAGCGCTAGCTGAACCAGTTTTAGAACATTGGAAGTTATAATTTTAGAAGCTCTAAAACTCTAGAATCTCTTTCTCAATCAATAGACCTCTTTCAAATGATCTGAAACACCTACCTCTAAACTTTGAGACCCTGTTTTGGATAGAACATTTTGCATTCTTGCTAATTTAAATTGCTTTACACACTCTTGAATTCTTCCTATTCCATTTTCATTTCAAGAAAGCACTTCATTCTTTCAAAAACCCTTCCAAAACCCTTGCTCTCCCAAACCTCTAAGAAAAAATTCCACAATCCTCGCTCAAAATCAACTGCTACAAATGGTGAGAACTAAGAGGGAAAGCAAGTCAGTGGGCTTTGCATCAAAGAAGTTTGGAAGAAGAAGAAGAAGTAGAAGAGAAACCACAGAAGAGGAAACTCCAAGCAAGAGAGGGTAGTTTGAAGATCACACCCTTAAGGTAATCTTTAATAACAATGATTCTACTTATAGTAGATTTTTGAAGAATTTCAAAAATAACAGAATAGTAAAAGGGCGAATCTTTGATTTTGATGTCTTTGGAGAAACTAGACTAAACCTAGAGGTATAAAAAAGGATTACATCCAAGTATGGGAAAACTTCTTGAGTTATAGAGATAAATGTTGCAGAAGGATGGTGAGCATTTTAGTGAGTCTATAACTCAAGCACAAAGAAGTTGAGATAGGAGGAGTAGAGATATATTTATCTCTTGATAATATAAGGAAAATATTCAATTTGCCCAATACTGAAAGACAACAAATTGAATGGCCTAAAACTTGGGTAGAGTTGTTTTCTAAGCTAGCAGGAGTAGAAATTAGAGAAAAAGAGAACTACCTACATGCTAGTCACCTGGACTTGTATTTAAAATTAGCTCACATTTTGATCTTCAACAATATTCACCCAAAAATAGGAGGATCAGATCAAATATCTGAAAAAGATGCAAAGATTCTATGGGCTTTGAAGAATTAGAAGAAGGTGGATCTTGCACAGACTATATCTGCTCATCTCTATATGGTCAAGAATAACTTTAGATTTCCTTTGCCTTATGGAATGGTGCTCACAAAGGTCTTGAGGAATTCTTGAGTAGACCTTTCAAGAGAAGAATCAGAAGATTCAAAAGCGACAATCATGATCAACTAATTAACCATAAAAAGGATGGGTTTCAAGAATATAGCAGATGCTTGGATCTTAGAAAAGCCCAGAAAAATTGAGCAAGTGAAGACTCTGGACGCTCAAGAAGAAGAAGCAGAAAAAGGAGAAGAAAGAGAAGAAAAAAGAGAAGAAGAAACAACTAAGCTAGACAAAGAGGAAATCCAAGTAGCAACTATAGCAAATCACTGTAGCACTCATGAACAACTGTGTTTGAGGTAAAATTCTGGACAAATTTAACGTTGGGCTTTATCTGAAGATCACCATAGTTGTTACTGTATCAAAATAACTATAGCAGTCACTGTAGCAGAGCCCTGCATTTAGAAATTTTTGCACTTTTACCACTTTGTTAATTTAATATTTTTTATTATAAATTATAATATTATAAAATTTGCATAAGTTTTAAAACATGGATATGTAATCATATTTTCGAATTCATAAAGATTAGCTTATTCAAGCATGCATTCTTTCTTTCATAAAAATGATAACTTCATGAATAACAAAAATACATAAATGATCCCACAAATCATAAAATAATAAGTCAAACTAAATACAATGTGGGTCATAATAATTTTTTCATTTCTAAGGTTTTAATATGCTTGCACAAATTATATCTCAAGTAAAATTTTGTAAATATGTCTTTTGGGCATTCATGAGATGACTTGAGGTGAGGATGAAATTATTTCTAGATTAGATCTTATATATATATATGTAAATTGCATATGAAGTTAATTTGTGTATTGAACACCAAATTATATTAAAAGTAAGCTAAATATGAAAATGGTGTCATTTATATCTACTTTTTGGCATATAATTTGGGTGATTTAGAAAACATAAACAACATAAAAGTTGTATCTCTTTAAATTACCTTTCCAACTTATCAAAAATCACATGATTTAGACATCGTATGAGAAAGTTATGCCCAATGCACTGAAACCACTCCTAATGGTTAATTAAGGATAAAAAAGACAGGATTAACTTGATAAATTTAAAATATTATGTATTATTTATGAAAAATAATGTTTGGAATTTTCTGTGGAAGACTCATTAAGATAAATATATGCATATAATGTGCAATTTTCAAATGATTTGTTGTGTTTTATGTGATATTTGAGGTTTAATGATTAAGCGGGTAAGTAAAGAACCATAATTTAAACAAGGCTTGATATCATGATTACATGACTTTATTCCCAATTAATTGAGGAGAATAATTATACATTTTAATGTCTCCATGAAAGGGAATATTGGTTATATGTATTTGGGGGAAAAATCATGGCACATTGATTTCAAATCTAAGGCTACATGTTCATGGGCTGAAACATGCCACCGAAGCACCAAAAAGAGAAATAAATAAGGTGCTCCATCTCCTTACCTCTACCCATTCATGTCCTCTTTTCCTCCCTCATGCCCCACCTGCATGGTAGCCCACCCACATCCATTTTCTCATGAATTTCAGCTTGGAAAAATGTTATTTAGGTGTGTAATCTTCATCCATGTCATAATTTCTCTAAAACCCATTCCATTTGGGATGTGAAAGAGAGGAAGAGGAAGCTGTTTCATTTGTTTTGTTGCTGTTCATGGTGGATGCTTGAAGATCTAAAGGGGATTCTCATTCTTGTGGAGAGATCATCATCATCAACACGTTTGTAAGCTTCCTTTCCATCAAATTTTTGATTCTTACTTGTCTCGGGTTGCTTCCAATTTGTGGGCAGCAGGATTTGGGGTATTTTACATGCCTTAATTAGGTATTTATGGGAAAATTAATTACAGTGGAGATTATGGCATGATTAGAGCATTTGGGCATTGGAAAATTGTGCATCTTGCTGTACAGCAACATGGTTTGGCATGGGAGCTATTTGGACATGGATGTTGGGTTTGGACAAGTTGTTTATGGATTTTGGGATGTGGTTTAGCATGATTTGATCATGAAAACCATGGGGAATTGATCCACATGTGAATGGTAATGTCCTTAATGAAGTTTGGACCTAAGATATGGGTGTATATTGTTGTCTACAAAGTGAACAACAATGTTTTGTTGGTTGGATGCAAATGGGTTGGTTGCCATTGGTTTGGATAAATTTGGTGCTTAATTGGAATATTAGTTGGGTTAATTACATGCTAATGATGTTGTATAATGTTTATATAATGATAGAAATTCATTTTATACACTATGTTGTGAGAAAATCCAAGTTAAATCATGCATTTAATATGTTTGATGAAATGGTACAATGAGCAATAATGTAAAATTGAATGATGTGCTTACAACCCCTAATTAGCCATTGGTTAAGAATTAGAACAGTGTATGGAATGCACTAAAAGAGAAATTAAAAATTGGGTAGCAATAGGATTCATTGGAATACAAACTAGCACTTGAAATCACATTAGAAAAGCCACCACTCAAATGGACAGCAATATGAGCAGATTTTTGCATAAAAATATGGTGGTTATTTAGCTTGAATTAGTGCATGAAATGGAAGTATGATCAGCTAGGTTTATGTCCAACTTCATTAATGTTTATGTTAAAATGGAGTTCAAGGACCCTTTATATGGAAGCTTACATGAGTACATGAGTTCTAAATCTGAATTTTAACTATTGAAAGTCATGTTGATTATGCTTTGATTAGGGATGCCTTTACATGAGATTAGCCACCATAATTTATATTTATTGCTGGTTTTAAAGTTTGGTAAGCATAAGTTGGACTAGGGCATAGCCTAATATAAATGTAATTGTTGATAATTGGAAATTGTCATCTTAAGAGGCTGTTTTATATTTTAGAAAGTTTACCAACTGTGAAACCAAAATAAATGATGTTTTACGATGATTATTTATCTCACATAAGTTGAATAGGTGGTTGGGAAGTATCAATGAGACATGAATAAACTTTAATGTGATGTTTAGGTGGGTTTCACTTATTTTTATGAATTGAGTAGAATTCCCCATTTGAAACATACATGTAACTTGAATTGTAATACATGTGATCTGTGTAGGGTCATTTGAGCAAGATGGAAAGTCATGGAGCTTGAAAATTTGAGAAGTGGTTCCTTAGTATGCTAAGTAGACTTCCTTTTTTGTTTAAATGGATGCATGGATAGGGATAGTGAACATCCCATGTTTTGAATCTAGGCATGTATGCATGATTGGGATAGTGGATATCTCATACTTTGTTAAAGGTTGATGTTTATTATATTTTGGTAAATACATGAATGTTTGGGATAATGAGTATCCCTTGAATTGCAATGATTGGTTATGATATAAACTTGCGACCACTGAGGACATATAGTATTCCTTATATATGTGTATAATGATGAACTTGTGATGGCTGGGGATAGATAGTATCTCTTATATTTGTGTATAATGATGCTTATTATTGTGTATGGATGTCTAAATGTGAAGGATAATGAATATCCCATGCTTATGTTGAATAGTATGCTTCACATTGCTATGTCTGTCATGGTATAGATTGATTTGAATAGTAAATATCCCAAGTTGAGTCCCCTATTGTGGTGTGCATGGATAGAATAGATAGGATAAGTGATATACCATGATTGTGCAAATAGTGTATTATATTATGTGAATTCTTGGATGGATGGATGGGGATAACATATATTCCTTTATGTTGCCTTAGTTGATGTTGTTATGTTACGTGAACATGATAATTGATAACTAATGGGGATAAGGGTTATCCCATAATTATTCATTTAATTATGTATATATTTATGCATGTATGGCATTATGGTGATATTATATGCCTAAATGGCGTAGAGTTTTCGAATAATTCTTATTTTCTATCATGCCTACTTACTTAATTCACCTGGACTCACACCTTCTTATTCTTATTTTTTTTAGTTAATAGGTCAGGTAAAGAATTCCTATTGTGGTTGGGGCTGGTGAGTAAGAAGTGAAGATGCCCTTATTGTGGTATTAAGAAATGAGATTGTATAGAATATTGTACAATTGTATTGAAAAAAATTAGAATGATGTATATCAAAATGTATTGGCATGTCATAGTAATTTAATTATGAAATTGTAAATGGATCTGTATGATTTAAGTGATGTATATTGCCATCATGATTTGGTTTCGATCTGGGCAGCTATGGGTGTGGGTGTGAGTTTTGTGATTATTATTGTTGTTTTATAATTATTGAAATGTCAATTTTATATGACTAGATGGATGTTAGGTGTAGATGTAATGACCCGGCGCTCCAGTACATATTGTCCGCTTTGCCCAGTGCATCCTTACCAAGAACCTCACCAGACTCACGGATTTGTCCCTTTCGGCGCACAGTGCATCCTTAACAGGAACCTTATCAGCACCTCTGAGCCCGTCTTGCACCCGCCCAAAATGGGTGCTATCATAAAATATTGTCCACTCTGGCCAGCCCTAGGGCATCCTTACAAGGAACCTCCCCATCGACCAACCACACGGATTTGTCCACACACACATACACACAATAGCATAACAACAGGCTCGTATTAATACCCATACACAACGGATGCTATCATAACATATTGTCCACTCTAGTCAGTCCTAGGGCATCCTTACAAGCAACCTCCCCATCAACCAACCGCATGAATTTGTCCACACACACATACACATAATGGCGCAGCGGTAGGCCCGTCTTAACACCTATACGCAACAAGTGCTACTTTTTCAACCGAGCCTCACATATTTAGCCCAGGACTCCCTCCCTCACCTAGGCGATGTGGGATATCACATCAAAGGCTTTACTAACCCCCTCAATCAAGCCTCCATCACCCCACCATTGGGGATTCATCTCCCTTCAGCTGGGGCTTATCCACCTTGAGGTACCACACGAAATATTACCAATCACACATATTCAAGCATATATATGTTAATCACACAACCATTTCATGTAGACACCATGTTAACACATCACTTCCATGCATCTTTCATGCTAATCACAAGCATCATATCCATGCACTATCATGCATTACCATTCGAGCATATGTTTTCACATACTGTCCATACCACACCCCATTCTAAGAAATATAATGACCATGTTACTCATGCATATCATATGCATTCAAACAATGTATAAACCAAACAACCAATAATAATCATAAAGACACATATAAATCATCATGTAATCAGGACAATAACAAAAGTACATATAAAACATCATACACTTAAAACATTCAACACCTATACACATTTCACACTTACACTCATAACATAACAATAACAATCCCCTTATTCAAAGCATACATTATCACAAAGATTCATCCAATCTTAGTTTAACACAACAATTCCATAAAACATATACAGGGGGGAAAATACGCACTTGTACTTCTTGGTCAATTAATTCAATCAATTATCCATCTATGAAACTCCATAGTTTCATCATTTCTCATACTCATTATCTGTGCCACCCAAGCACTTTCACACTATACTGTTATCATCCACATCTCAAGGCATACCTTTCCTTGAACCAATATGGGCAGGTCATTTTCTAACTTCTTCAATAACCATTGCCATCATGATTCTACAGCCTTTCACATATACCATATCATACTCCAGCTCTGATACCACTTGTAATGCCCTGCCCACTCAGGGCTATTACTCCATTTTACACCATAAATCTATATGATCATATCATGATTTTCCCACTTCCAGGGTGGGTTGCATTGATATTTTTTCTCTAGTTGACCTAATTTCTACAGAAAATTGGACAGAGTCTCCCTTAAAAATAGGGTTGTCCACCTAGGTACAAACATTCATCACATATTATGATACACTTCTCCATTATAATTTATAAAAGTAAGAAATTATACACTCAAATATTTCTTCAATCATCTACACGATATTAGTATAACTCCACAGGCTCCCCCAAGACCGTGGCTGCATCATGATGACAATGAATCCACCACACCACGATACAATTTTCATTCCACATACACCATACACCTCATACTCCAATATTACATCAATATGCCTATAAATTATAATTATACATTATGAGACATAAATTAATTATAATTACAATATACATAAGATGGGAATTTCCCAATTACCATAGAAAAAAATACAAATTCAACTATTATACCTTCTTACCAATCTTGCTTCTTCTTGACTTGACCTGTCAACTAAAAAAAACATAAAAGAAAGGATGAGTCTAGATAGACTTTATAAGTAGACAGTGTGGCAATTAATAATTCAACAAAAATGAACAAAATCTCATCCATCCAAGTAAATAGGGATCCATAAGGTATCCCACACACCAATCTAAATAGATACATTTTCAAACTCAATACAATATCTCAACATGTCACAACATGAAGAATATAATATTAATTACACATTCTAAGGTAAATTATATGCTCTGAGATAATCACTTATCCCAAATCACACATACATAACATATATGCATATATTACAATTTACATTCATGGGATAACTACGATCCCTTAATTCAGACATCCATACACTAGAATAA
>JAYJMB010000062.1:0-13069 GCA_036873735.1 Pouteria campechiana
GCTCCTCCATTCTTGGAATTTGTTGGTGGAGAGACTAGTTTTAGAGTTACCAGCCTCTCATCTGATAGTTGAGGTGCATTAGACTTCTTAAAATCTTCTATCGTTTGATCTTCCAAGAACATTGTCTCTGCTTCTGATGATCTTTTTGCCGATAGGATCCTAGAGTCTATAGCCAAATTCTTCATGGGCGTAGCCCACAAAGATGCATTACTTTGTCTTTCCCTCGAGCTTGGTTCTTTCATCTCTTGCGATGTGGACAAATGCTCTGCAACCAAATACCTTTAGATGCCTGTAGGAGACATCTTTTTCGATCCAAACTTGTTTTAGTACATTGTTGTTGAGTGAAATTGAAAGTGATAGGCTGATCAATTCAATCGCTATTCTCATTGCCTCCCCCCCCAAAAGGAGCTTGGCAATTTTGCATTGAAAATCATGTATCTGATTCTTTCGCAAGTGATTCTATTCACCCTTTCCGCAACGCCATTGTGTTTTGGTGTCTTTAGCACAGATCTTTCAAGTTTGAGCCAAAGATGCTCCTGGATACTCTCTACCATTATTTGAGCGGGCACACTTCAATTTTCTGTCAGTTTTCCTTTTTACCTTCGCATGAAATTGCTTGAAGGTTTCTTGCACTTGGTCTTTAGTTTTTAAAGAAAATGTTCATATTTTTCTAGAGTGGTCATCAATAAAGGTTATAAAATATAATGCACCTCCAAATGATCTGGTTTGCATCATGCAAACATCAGTGTGAATTAAATCCAAAATATTTTCCTTTCTAGATGGTGTAGTCTAATGGGATGTCACTCTATGTTGCTTTCCTATAATACAATCAACACAAGTGGGTAATGGGATACCTTTCCTTCCTAGTAGGAGTTTTTTCTGGCAAGGATTTTCAGTCCCTTCTCACTCATATGACCAAGTTATTTATGTCATAGCTTAATCAATACTTCTTCATTTGCTATGTTTCTCTCTCTTCTGCAAAGTTTTGCTTTTATGACATAAAAGAGGCATCCTTCCTTCCCTTGGCTGCCACTAAGTTGCCTTTGTCCAGCTTTCACTTTCCTTCACAGAAGTGGTTGATGTAGCCATCATTATCGAGCTTTCCGATGGAGATCAAGTTGAGGCGAGTATCAGGTACATGTCTCACATCTTTTAGCAATAACCTGCATCCAATGTTAGCTTTTAAATAAATATTGTTGATGCCGATAATGTTAGATGCTCTATCGTTTTCTATCTGTACACTACCAAAATCACCGCCAATATAGGATGAGAAGAATTCTCATCATGATGTGATGTGGAAAGAGGCTATTGAGTCAACGACCTCGTTTGAATCTTAGCTTGCAAGATTGACATAATTGTCATCTCGAATGACGACCACCTCATTTGCCATTGTTGTAGTATCATTTGTTTGATTATTGTCTCCACCTCTTTTGTCTTGATGTCTGAATTGTTCTACCTTCAACTTTATACAATCTTTGATGAAGTGTTCGAGTTTTCCGCAATGGTGAGACCACTTGTTTCATTTGAAAGTTGACTTTGAGTGTCCTCTTTGTCCACGAAAATCTTGACTTTCACTTTTTTCACATCATTCTAACTTATTTTGTTTGTCGACAACAAATGCCTCTGGCTCTGAGTTGATTCCTTTATTGTTTCATCTGGTTTCCTCACTTGACACCCTATCTTTTACCATTTCCATGGTAAGCTTGCCATCGAGAGTATAGTTGCTTACTGACACAACTAATTTGTTTCGACTTTCGGGTAATGAGCTCAAAAGTAGCAAATGGTTGTAGCTTATGTTCTAATAACATTTTCATAGAATTGAGCTGATCTACTAGGCCTTGGAACTCACTTAAGTGTTTTAATATGCTGGTCTCATCTTTGTATTTGAGATTCACTAGCCGTTGCATCAGATTTGCTTTGTTCTATGCGGTTGTCCTTGCATACATTTTCTCCAATTTTTGCAAAGCACATATGCATCATGTTTATTGGCAAAATTTTGAAAGATACTTTTATCAATCCATAATCGGATATGATCAGCACAGTTTCTGTTGAGCACCTCCACTCGCCGTCGAACATGGTCTTTGGTTTGCGACCTATTGTTGACATTGATGTCGATGTTGGTGTTGTTATAGATGCATCATCCATTGTCACTTGTGGCAATGGAGCACGAAGGTCCTCCATCTTTGGCTCCATATCGCATAATTTAATGCAGTTAGCTTGATCATGTTGCCTATCTCCTCCATTTGAACCTGTCTCTGATACCACTTTGTTGAGAAAAATGGGTTACAATGGTTTTATCGAAGGAGACTTTGCTGAGAAAAATGGGTTGCAATGGTTTTATTCGAAGGTCGATAACACAATTTACACACACATTTCTTACTCTTTTATAAAAAAGGAAATAAATTAAAATCTATCAAGGAGACTACTACTTGGGAATGACACTAAGGAGGGAACTGATACCAAAACCACTCAGGGTGAGCTCAATTTATAAGCTCAGCTTGCATTTTTTGGCATTGCTGGTACTTTCGGCGCTCTACCTTTTGGTGCTGCTGCTTTTGGCATTTCAGTGCTGCCTTTTGTGTTGGTAGTTTCATCACGGTTGGAGAAAACCATAGCTCTTATTTGACATTTGCAACTGGTAGCATTTAATGCACATGTTGTTGCCTGCCGCCTTGCCATTTTCATCTCCAAATGAAACTTATGAAAGGACCCACCATTCTGACTTTGGAGCTTAATTTTCGATGGCTTTTGGCAACATATTCATGTCCTTTCAAATATGGAGGAACCCATCAACTCCTTATTACACTTTTGACAAGTTTACTGTGAAGGAAACATGAATCATTTTTATTAATGTGAGTAAGCTTAGAAATTTATTAATCATCTTTATATATATATATATATATATATATATATATCTATTCAATGTGAATGCTCAACATCATACTAAGAGATACAACTCACTCAAGGTCTACTCACGTTAATGATCCGAACTTTAGAATTATTCATCACCAAGCCATAATAGCTCCTCTAGAAGTCCGATCTAACAAACAATATCCAAAGCACATTTTGAACCAAAATGTTTGAAGGACGAAACACACCAAAAGCACACAACAAAGAGTTATAAAAGATTGACCCATTTATCAGCACAATCATTCAGATAATACCACCACTTCTTCTTTTCCACCTACTCAATTTTTTAACAAGCGGTTCACCTGCAGCAAAGATGAGATGAGAAGCAATTTGCAGTAGTAATTACTCCTCTAAAAAAATAAAATAAAAGGCACTTATATTTCTAGGACTAACAATACAGAATCCAGTCCAACTAAGGGAATCCCTAGGAAGGTCTACAACTTAGTTATGTTGGATTTATGCGGGTTCTGTTGCATTTCAATTCCACAGTGCATCCAAAGACAGCCTATATTATGTAAGTAGCTCTAAAGACTTAATCGCATGAAATGACAATCAAGCAAGGTGAAATGAAAGGACAACCTATAAACTGTATTTTGGTGTTTATGCAAATAATCACAACAGGATCACAATCAGAACTTGCCAATCAGTTCAATTGAGTTTTTTCTACTTATTTAGTTATGGGATACATATTTTTAAATTAAGTCAATTGATATCTATAAAAGGCTTGAACGGTCAAATCATCAAGATAGTTTTACTTATTTTCTCCGCATCATTCTTCTATTAGTTTTTCACAAACAAAATAAAATACATAAGATATGTTAGAAGGTTAGATTAATGTTCCATATGAGCTCCTTTCTCATTTTGATCTAACATCTCTCTAATTTCTGCCCTAGCAAAAATCGAACTTTGGACAGCTCACCAACATCATATCAGCCATTTCGGACAACAAACTCCAATCTTCGCAATGGCTTGTAATTGGGATGATTAGGAAGTTTGTTATTTGTTCAATTCCCCATGATTCAGAAGTAAATCCATTGCACTCAACATGGTTAACAACAGATACATTTGTTTGCTAAATCTTGGGGAAGTGGCCATGAATGTTGTTTTAAAACTGTATAACAATGTTAGATTCACAATACAAAGCTCTGGTTACTAGCATTGAAACTTGTTGCAGATTAAAACTAAAACAGGGGACAGATTACAACTGAATATAATCAATTACAAGGAAATATTGCTGTAATTTGCCCAATATCTATACAAATGCATACAATACAACAAAAAATGATTACAACTTGCTCAGTATCTACTTGACTGCCTACTAATCTATCCCAACTGCTTCAACCCTGTCTATTACATAGACAACTAATTCCCTACTGTACTTCAGATCTCAGCCAACTTGATTCATTCCCGTTGAACAGCTTGCTCCATTCCTATCACCAACAACTACAATTGTCACCAAGCTTCTCATCGGCTTCCTACCCGTTGCACTAAGTTTTTGATGTGTCCTTTAAGCAATCTTCAACTGAAATCTAGTGTTGTACCTGCTGCAATTTAGCTGCTAGACATTTGTGTTCTTCCTCTGCCATCTGCAAGACATAGCTAGACAGTAGTTAAATACAAAGAAAGAGGAAAAGCTACAGAAAAATTAGCTGTTAAATCTAGAATCGACAAAACATTTCCATATGCAAAGAAACATTTTATAAAAAAGGTTAACATACCCACTGTTTCTTGCTTCTTGTACATAGACGAGATATTATAAAAAGAATTTCACATTTCTCACCAACATTCTTATCAGTTACATGTCTGCTGCACTCCAATTTTTCGCATGCAATCTTCTGGACATAATTAGATAGCAGTTGCCTTCAAGACTATGTGCAGCAAAATTGCATTTGCATCACAGAAGGTCTGCACTTCCACAAACTCAGGGGCAACCATTACAAGGATTCGGGTTTCTTGTCTGAGATGGCTAATATGGTGTTGAAATTTTGAGTTAAATTCAAACCCGACAGACATTTCACAGCAGCAGAGGCATAGGCTTGAAAAGCTCATCCAGCGACCAACAAGCTTACATTTTTGAACCTTTGTGAGGATCAGCAGCATGGAGCCACTCCATGCAATCGGTTGTTTTTAATAAAATCTCTATATTAGTTTCCAACGAATTACTTATTTTTTGTTTCATTTTTGATTATTCAGATAATAAGGATATTCAATAGAATAGCATTCATAAATTTTATTTAAAGTGGTATAATGTATCTGTGAGAATTGTCAATACAAATTGTTTACTTAAATTACTAACTCGAATTGTTGATCTATTTTTAACTCAAATCTAATCCTAATTCTATAAAATTAGTTTAGTTTGGATTGAGGTTTTAGAAAATAAATTATGATTTAGTTTAGATAGAAATTTTACAATTTGGAATTAGGATTGACTTAAATTTAACCCAACACAAACTGACCTTGGTTGCACCCAAGGGGGAATATATAAATAAAGAAAACTTAAGAGGCCAAAATGCGAAATATCCTCTAAAGGATTTAGTTCAAATGCAGAAGAGGATTTTCAACTTACTGTCTTACAATATGTCAAAAGACCATGCCTGTGATCAAAATGTTAAACAGATAAAAATAATTATTCCAATAGAGTATATAATATATTAATATTATGTGACATTTGGAGTTTTACTTGCACCTTTCATCCATAATTATAGTGTTATTACTATTTTTGAAATATTTATAAAAATATTAATAACTAATAAA
Organism: Pouteria campechiana; assembly: GCA_036873735.1. Lineage (NCBI taxonomy): Eukaryota > Viridiplantae > Streptophyta > Magnoliopsida > Ericales > Sapotaceae > Pouteria > Pouteria campechiana. The sequence continues at coordinate 5,665 of JAYJMB010000062.1, forward strand.
AAGATTAACTTTTATAGTCGAAGTGTATATTGATTATTAATTATTTTTCTGAATTAAAAAATTATAGTAATTGGTTCTTTTTGTAAACCAATATCATTAGCATATAGAGGCAAGATTGAAATTTTCACTATATGTGGATATTATTTGCATAATAATATTATTTAAATTTTAAATCAAATCCATGAGTTATTTTTATTTATGTATATATTTAAAAACTATAATAATATAATGTTCGCAAAGTAGCATTAATTTTAAAATAGATATTTTGGCATTTTTATCCTTTTAGATCACACAAAGTAATTAATATGCTTGATTTTTTAACATATAATATTAAATTTTGAATAAAATTATATTTTACAAACAAGATATGTGGAACATTTTTCCACCCAACTCCACCTATTGCCTAGAGTTACATGCTATGTCTAATTCTTCTCATTAGGTAAAGTAAGTGACTATGTTTAAAGGCAGAGCCAAGCATAAAAGCGCGCTTTCTATTATATATAAAATTTAAGTTAAATTGTTTAGTAATTATTTAATTTATTTAGGGTATGTTTGGATGCATTAACAATGCAAGTCCATTATTAATAGGCTTATTTTACACATATTTTTAGGATAATGTGATATTTTAATTATCATAATAACTCTAGTTTTTCTTATCATTATTTATACTTTTAATCATTTTTGTATTAAAAACTTATATGCTAAGGTCATTCCTATCATAATTTTCTCATGCACTCCCCTTCCTAATGCACTATGCCCAAACAAAGCCCTAAAGTCTTTATAAAAAGAATTATAGTTATTAGTTCTCTCACATAAACTAATATCATTAGCATGTAATAACAAAATTCAAACCATTAACATATATATAAGGGTATTATTTTTATAATAATATTATTTGAAATTTAAATCATATTCATACAGTATGTTTTATTTATATTTATATTTATATTTGAAAAATTATAATAATATAATATTATCTAAGTAATACAAATTTAAAAATAGATGTTTTGGTATTTTTACTTTTACATTAACATAAAATTTTGAGTAAAATAAAATCAACGGTTTAGATTTTACAGTGCAACCTATTTTCTCACATTTTCGTCTCACCCCAGCTCCACCGGTCACGGGCTTTATCTGATGGTTTCTCGTAGAGGGGCAATAACGTAAATGCAGCCTTGAGTTTTGATATAATTGCACCTATCGCCATTTAAATTTAACCCTTTGCAAATATGCCCCTCGGCTTTGACAAATTGCTCAAGTATGCCCAAACATGACGGCCCGTCAGATTTTCAGCCTCAATAAACAGAGTTAATTTTCTTCGTTTCAGACTAAAATGCCCTTCTCGCTCGTGAAAGCATGGCAACACGTTGCAATGGACGCCAAACACTGTTGCCCTTTTTCGGTTGCCGCTAACAACCGTCGGATTGCTGATCGCATCTCACCAGATGAATGGCCATGCTATTTCGACTCTACAGGTTTAGCCGCCACACCGGAGCTCCTTTGCCTTTCTTTCGTCTCCTGTGTCGTTGTTTGTCAGCCGCTCGTTTACTGTAATCGCCAAATTTATTGACAGCATTAGTAGATTGCTTCTCCCTACTGTCCGGCGAACCCATCGAATGCGACAGATTATGCCTCTCAGATGAGTGATTTTAGTGATACAGGTCAGATCATGGCTGCCATTTTTCTGAATGGGGTCGAAGTCGCCGAAATCAGAGCAGATGCCCCTTCATTATGATGGAGATGAAGGAGGAGACTGTTCTGGAGACAAATTTGGAGTGCGAAGATGGCAGAATCGTCGGGTGGGAATTCTGACGTTGCGAGCCTGCAGGAGCTGAAGAAGATGACTTGTCCAAAGTTAATTCTGGGGTCCGAAGTGGTTTGGGTCACTGGATCCGGTGGCTTCAATGGTATGAGTCAAGTAGTCAACAATGTAGAATCGCCGGATCCGAGGAAGATGGTGAGCTTAGAATGAATTCAACTAATTCAGTATCTGCTAGAATGAATTCAACTAATTCAGTATCTGCTAGAATGAATTCATAAAATTTTTGATTTTTTAGAATATCAAGGGGTGGATTCTAATGTGATTTCGGAAAGATTGATTTGACCACAATGTCTAGATCTAGAGAGGAATCAAATTCTGGTTCCAGAAGTAAGATTGGCTGAATGTCATCTTGTTTGGTGAAGTATCTCAACTTCACAGATGGTCCACTTTGACCAAGGATGGTAGCGAATGAAACTACATCCTTTGTTTGAGAAGTCATGCCAACAATTTTGGTCTTGTCAAGAGTTCCTGATGTGAGCTGGGCAAGAGTGACCAGACTGATTGATGGTAGACGGGCTAGAGCCTTATTTTTTATTTTGTCTACCATGGACTTGATTGGCTCAATATCTTTGAGCAATGAATTAAGCTTCATTAGTTCAAGGATGGTTGATTCACTCATTTTGGTGGATTAGGAGGAAGAAGAGGCTTCCTTGATATTGACGAGATTGGGCTTCTGGGCCTCTTTCTTGGATTTTTGGGAGGACTGGGACTAGGCTTCATGATTGTCCCACTCGACTATTGAAACCCATGATGGAGATGAAAGGCTGATTGTTGCGGCTAAAGAACGAGCCTGAGGCCTAGGATGATTTTGAGTTGCTAATGACATCTCATAATCCATTGGGCCTTGGACCCGATTTTGGCTGTTTTTTTTGGCTTGGATGGCCTTATGGCTATGGTTGATGGAGTTTTGTGAAAAACCCTTTAAAAATTCACGAGTAAGGAAATAAATGAGGTTATTAGAAACTCCTGAGATGAATTCTATTTTGAAATCAAAGATTGAAAGCAATGCTTTCATCTAGCAAAAATCTGTTTGATTGCAAACTTTTTAACATCTTTTTCTAAAATGCCTTTGACAGATTGCTAGTTAATTCATAGTAAAAATTATTGATTTAGTAAATCAGATTGAAATTTATAAATGTATTTGATAATGCTCAAGACTTTCACTTGGATAGTTGAGTATTTTAGTTGGGTGTTATTCTAAACTTCGGAATGATATTTGATAAGTTCTTCTTGGTCATGTTTAGATTTTTGTTTGAAGATACTTCCATAGCCTATATTCGAGGCATCAGTTTCTATAATTTTTAGAAGGTTTGGGTCTGTAATGTGTAAGAGTGGCAGACTCTTTAACTTTGCGCTTGATTCATTGGATAATAGCTATATGCTCATCTGTTCAAGGAGCCGGATTGTTCCTTAACCTTTTATAGAGGGGTTTCACTAAGATTTTTACATGTTTATAAGAATCAAAAATGTAATTCAAAGCTCCTAAGAATCGTTGAAGCTGATTCTTATTAGTAATTTTATCTGGGAAATTTTCTGTAAACTCAATACTTCTTTGGATTGGTTTGAGTTTGTTATTATAGATTTTATGGCCTAAAAATCTTATTTTAGGTTGACATGAAACGTACTTAATTTTTGGAGATAGGTAATCCATTTCGGACAAACTGCCAAAGGATTGAATTTAAATGTTTAAAGTGCTCATCAAGAGATTTATTGAACACTAAAACATCATTAATGTAGACAATAGAAAAGGATATAAATTGGTTAAGAATGTTATTCATAATTTTTTAAAATTCAGAAGGAGCATTCTTAAGACTAAATGACATTACATTCCATTCGTATTGGCCAAATGGAACAGTAGATGCAGTTTTATATCTATCCTTTTCTGAAATCTGAACCTGCCAGAATCCAGACTTTATGTCAAATTTGGAGAAGATTTTAGCGCTAGTGAGTCGTGCAAGAGATCTTGTTTATTAGGGATTGAATATCTTATTCATTTTAAAGATTTATTCAGCGGCTTGTAGTTTATTACCAGTCTTAGTACACCTCTTTGTATTTCAGAGGCTTTCTGAACATAGAATGCTGCACAAGATTAGGGGGATTTAGAATCACATATCTGACCTTTTTGCTCTAGGTCTGTGATTTCCTTCTGACAATGTGTTAGAAGTTTGTGATTCATTTGAATGAGTCTAGCCTTAGTGGGAATTTCAGCTTCACTAAAGCTTTCTTTGTATGAGAGAGTAACCAGATGTGGTTTATGATTCCAGAATGCATGTGGGACTTCTGCAAGTGCAAGGTTAAGAAATTTAGCTTCATAATATTTTATTTTTTCTTTAATTTCTGGTTGTTGGAGTTGGTCTTCCAAGTTTTTAGTTTGTAGGTCATTTTTTTTATTTATTAAAATATTTAGAGAAGAAGCTTCTCCAATTGATTTACACCTAGGTTTTTCAATAAATTTTAAGGTAGTTGATTTATTGAATGTGGTAAATGTTATTCCTTCATCAGAGACCATGAAGGGTTTGATATGATTAATAAATGGTGTTCCAAGAATTACTTCTCTAAGAAGATTTTTAACAAGGATGAAAGGGGTTTTTATTGTTAACATGTTAAATATGCATTCAACATCTGAAAATTTATAATTTACATGGAGGGATTGTCCTCCAGCTCCTTTTAAAGATTCTTTAGTAGGCTCTTAGTAGGCTATTGGAATTAGATCTTCTCGGAGGCAGTTTAAATCTGCACCTGTATTGACTAAACATGAGAAGAAGCAATGAGCAAACTCTTAAATCTCTGCAGCCACATCCAAATCCGAAATGCTTGATAGTGGAAAACTATGGTGGTGAAAGATTTCCACATTGGATGTTCAGTTCGTCTCTTGGGAATCTGATCGAGGTATCATTATCCAATTTTAGATGATGCAAACAGCTTTCCCTACTCGAGCAACTGCCATTACTCAAGTTTCTTTGCATAGGAGAAATGGATACTTTGAAATGCATTAACCATGATTTCTACAAGGATACAGATTTCCCTTCTCTAGAAGATCTGATTTTCCAAGATTTGCCTAATTTATAAGAAAGGTCAGAATCCAAGAATCCACAAACAGTCCCTCTGCTTAAGAGACTAACAATCAATAAATGCCTAAAGTTGATAGCAATTCCTTGCTTTCCTTAACTTTGCTCACTTACAATGGTCAACTTTGAGGCAGATGCTCTCCAAGAGTTGTGGATTGAAGGGTCAGTTACTCTAATGTCCTGGAGACAACAAGGATTACTTCTCTTCAAAGCCTTATCGTCCAGCAGCATCATAATCTGGTGAGTTTCACTGGGGAGATGGAACAGCTCACTGCACTTGAAAGGCTGGTAATTGATCTGCGTCAAGAGCTGGGATCATTGCCTGAGAGAATGGAACACCTCACCTCCCTTAAATATCTTTTCATTGGCAACTGTCATGAGGCAACTTGTTTATTGGAGTGGCTAAACTATGCTCCAATGCTGCACATCATCAATCTTCCAAGCTCAGCAACTTGGCCAGAATGGATAGGGAATCTTTCTTCTCTTCAATCTCTGCACATTTGTAATTGTCCTAATTTGGCATCTTTACCATCTGGGTTGCAACACCTTAGAAATCTCCAATGTCTAACTATTGAGGATTGCCCTCAATTAGAGAAACAATGTGATATGGTGACAGGTGAGGACTGGCACAAGATAGCTCACATCCCAAACATCCAAATTAAAACTTTCTTCAATCATCCAGCTGATGATGGAGCAACTTAACATTGGCAGGTAAAAGCTTTGGTTATTTCAGTTGCCACAAAACCAAGGTTTTGAAAGGATGGCAAAATGGTGGATGTTCTTACCCTTGGTGAGCTGAAATAGGCTTTTGCCAAATTCAGCTTTTAACGGCTAATTCTATTTTCTTTTATTCTTTTCTTTTTTTAAATCATCAGAATCATAGGAGGAGTTATTAGCATTACGAAAATTCAAAGTCGCTGCTTTTTATACATTTCTAGGAATATTTGAACATAGTTGTCATTATCGATGGCATTCCAATAAAATAAAAATCCATAGGAATAGCTATCTTGAAAAAATTCAACTAAATATTTTTTTGTTATCTAATTGTATTTTAGCAGCACGATTCATTGATAAACCTATCTTTCTGTTACAAATGAGGCTTAATTGCTACACAGAACACCTTTGTTTTTCATGGCGGCCTTCACAGTAGAACTCAATGCCTTTTTATGGTTGCCTCGGTAGAAGGTGTTATTTAATTTGTAACAGATCAGATATTTATTAGTAGAGCTCTTCTGTTTTGGCCCAGAATGCCAAATTTCTATTACTAATGGTTTGTATCCACAGAAGCCTTCCTCAACAGAAGGTGAAAAGGTTACCTTCTCAGTTTAGATGGGTGTCTATGATGGCCATGTGTCACAGGACTTTATAGTTGTATTATTTCCACCATTCCATCAGGGGGGGATGGGGCAAGCCCATTTTTGTAAGCCTTGTAACAAGTCTTATTTAGTGTTTCTCTCTCAATTGATAACTCAAAAATAAATTGCTTTCTTTATTTTTCAATGCAATTCACTTTCTTTATTTTTCAATGCAATTCACTGGTTTTGAATTCTTTCTCCTTCTACAGTCCAACTCTGGCTGTCACATTATTATGAGAAGATCAGTTTCAATAAGTAGAGGCATGCTGGACGATGTAGGAGATAGTATTGAAGTCTCTTATTCCTAGCTACTAAAGGAGTCCTTACTCCTTACATGGAGTGGTGTTCTTGACTTTTAGAACCAGCATTGAGACTTACTGATGGAGTTCCATGAATTTGCAACTTGAACCAGCTACTTCAGTCCTAAAGTTAGAATTGGGTTGCATCAAAGAGAATCATGGCATTTGAATCAGAGGACATCTAACTTGTTGGTAAAGTTAGACAAGTAGCACAAGACTCTCAAGAACTGTTGGTTCTTAGCCGGTTTGCCATTGTTTATTTGGTTGTGATTCAGAGAACTGTGTCTCCCATCAAACCTAGGTTCTACTTTATTCTCTTAGAAATGTGTTTCTGAATGCCTTTGCAAATGGTCCAATGTTAATCTAGAATATCCAGCAGCCCATGCTGCTGTGAATTAGGTAATTAATCTCTTTGTGGTTGTCATCCATTCACCTGTACTACATGATATTGTCTTTATCTCTTATGCATTTCCTATTTTATGAATACAGTACAACTTCCCATGATGTGATATTTACACATGTATGATGTGATATTCTTGTCTGTGCTCTTGTTCAAGAATTGGCTAATAGTAAAAGGTGTGGCAGATAATTAAAAATGCATATGACTGATGATTAAACCGCAAACAACTAAAACAGAACATGGCTTCTTAAACCCCCCAAACAGTTGCAATGATTTTCGTAGAATGAGGTTCAGTGACCTGGTGCATCTGCCACCAGCTCATGTTCACACTCCGTATGAGAATGGCAAGTCTACTAAATTCATGTTTGCCATTATGTTGCTGCAGTTTTTAAACCAAATAATGCAGAAAATTATGTGCAAAACAAATGGACAATTAAAAACAAAATGATGTACACCAACCT
>JAYJMB010000062.1:32422-62900 GCA_036873735.1 Pouteria campechiana
GCGACTTGAGTTGATGTTTTATGACAAATTAAAATGATGCATATGCATATGAATTTTATCATTGAACTTTCATGTTGGGCTTTGTTATAAAACACTTACTATGGCTTTGGAAACACGAATATCATACATTGATCTCCTCCTGTATGGCCATGCATATATTAGCAGTGGCTCGACGGATCCCGACTTTCAATGACCAAGCATAAACAACTTACATATTACTGGATCCTTCAGAATTATCCATTTCAAACCCATCATTGTCGTTTGAAACCGCATCAACCTTACAACTAGAAGTTGTTGGTTTTGCAACATTCAACACTTGTTTGTTCTGCAACTCTCAAATTTGTCTAACTCCTAGGTTTGAAAAACTAAAGATTAATGGTCTAATGGTGCAAATGACATCTGTCAATATATCATGCAAAAACAAAAAATCTATCACGGATGCTGAATATATACCATTACTTGAGTGGCAATATCCCACTTCTAGGGCGTTACCATCTTATATTCCAGAGAAGAATTCTACTAGAAATCCAATAAAATCTCCCCTAAAATATAAGAATTCATACCTATATATCAAATTTCTTATAATCCTGTACATCCATAAATAATAATACACGATAATACTACAGCTGTATAGTATGTGCACATACTTAACATCTCCAATCATGTATACATCACTGATACCATCATAATACATGCCCACATACACCCACATATGACATAGAATCGTAAGCTACATTATAATGATAAATGACATACTGGACTAGTAAAAAAATCTATCCACATACATCATAATTTGAATCATTTCAATTTATAATTTGCATTCATCTTTGGGAATTCTAATCCCAATTTCATCAAACTTTATGAAGGATGCTAATTAATCCCAATCATGAGCACCAACCCTGGTTGGACTCCTTTGCATAACTTATCATCTAAAAACCATAAATAAAACTGTGTGAGTTCGGGCAAACTTAGTAAGCAAGCAATATAGAAAACACTGATAAGATAAATAATCCAGTAAAAGAGCATACTCAAATCCAAGACAAGTATATATTCATGATATATTAAGTTTCATGACAATGCAGCATGTCTCCATGCCTATAATGCATATGTACTTATTACTTAGACACAATTCACCAAGATTAGACACGTCCTCAAATACATCAACATTATCAAGTCATAATCATAATTGGGACTCATATACAACCTCACTATTAAGACATCCCCATCAAGACATATTCATAAAGACCTCATTATCAAACACACTCATTATCAGAACTCATTAAGATCACAAGTTCACCAAAGATCAAATGTATCTTACCCACAAGTTATCAATCACCACTACTACAATGTCATATACCAAGCCATCAAGACATAAGCCACTATGGCATAACAAAATATCAACTACTAAGACACATATGCACAGCCACCATGAGCATACAATATATACAAAGCCACCACTGCCATATAATATAAAATAAAAATAGAATTAGTCACTAAGCCATGTTAATGACATGACACAATACATCATAAGCCATTAGGGTGTACGAATATCATATTGTCATCAAGCTTTCTCCACATATCACGTTATAGTCAAAAGCCACCCACTCACATCAACATCACACTATAATCAAGGCACCATCATGTACAACATAAACCAATCACACATCAATACAATACCATTACATATCACGTGAAGCAATGATTTAGGATTCATAAGACATCATCACATACATCAAGTCATTGTCATTCACTATCACCAAGACCTCATCATATACCACATGAAATAATGATCTATGACTCTTCAAATAATGTCATCTAAATATCATCTAGGACTCGTGACTCATAACAAAATGCCATGCAATGCCATATCAAAATCATTTTAGTTGAACAAATAGCCAAATATTAATTCCAAATCAAATACATAAAGAGATATAATTTTAGCCTTCTAAATCCAAATGCCAAAAAATAAATATCGATTCAAAACACGGTGCTTGTATGCAATTATAGGATACTCAATATCCACATCTAGACAAACATTCACAAACTCATTCCAATAGAAAAACACTCACTTACATAAATTTATATGATCTTGTACATGCAATGGGAAAAAGCCTACTTACCTCAAATGAGAATAAATCCACAATCCTCAATCTAACACTTGACTTCCAAATAAAAGTCCAACATATCCTACATACAATACATACATCACAATAGACATTCACAAACATCCACATGTTAACTTAATTGTGTAAATTACCAAGTGAAATCCACCCATCCATTCCCTTTTGATATTTAGGGTTTAAATTATCATTTTCTTCATCTTATAATTCATTGCATGATTGGGTAAACTTATAAATACCAAAATAGCTCCATAGCATCAATACCAACTTGACTTATGAAGCTTACAAAAATTTGGCTTGTAGTCCTTTTTCCAATCTACCAATTGGTGGATTATAACTCATCATTCCATAACAAAACTCATCACAATTTCAAGGGCATTACCCTAGCTGATTACACTTGCATTTTACTCACCTAATTCAAGTCAAATAAATAAAATCTCCAAGTGCACAAACTGATCATATTGTTACCCATTTTTTGGGTGATTTTCAAGATGCAATCCAATTGAAGTTTTCACTCTAACATATTGCTATTCTGCCCACTTTTTAATTCCCCTTTTAATCATGTATTTAGAGCCTCTAATACTCTATTTTAATACTCATCTAATAGACAATTAAGGGTTTTAATCCAATCACTTAAATTCTCTTTGTTACCATAGAAGCATTTCATTAAACATTCAAATGTGCATGGCTTAGTTTGCAAATTTTAGCAATATACAATCTGTTTTATGCAATTCTTGCAACATACAATTTATTTCTAACATTTTGAACATTATAATAACAACATAATTGAATTAATTAAACCCCAAATCAATTACATAGGCTACCCCAATTCATCCTTCCATTCTACATTGTTTCAATGGAGCATATCATCCAACATGTCACAAACACTTATTCATTTATCAATTTTAACCATTTGCAACCTAATTCCAACACATTTATAATCAAAATTACATAATAATAGAATCAATTAAACCCTAAATTAATCAAACCAAATGCTAAACATCAATCCACATGCAAATCACATCCATACACAACCCGCAATGAAAAACCTTGCTGCGATTTTCATGGGCAACAATAATGCACTAATTTGCATGCCCAAATCATCATAAAATCATGGAATCATATACTATGCTCATTCCTCTATGAAATCGCCACCAATTCATGCCCAAAAATTCATCCCCATTGCTAATCACGAATGGTAAATAACCCTAACAAATAGATTTTCAAAATTAACTTGCAAAAAAGCTCTTGCCTTTGATTTTGGGTGTAATTTCCTACATAAAATAGCAATCCCACTTGGATCTTCACCTTTTTCATAATCTGCAAGAACAAAATAAAGGTTTTCTTAAGAGTTCTTCCCCCCTTGCATGTTCCAATAGGTTGGGATTAAAATTCCTAAATGTGTGAGGATGATTGCAAGTAAAAACCTAAAATTCTTAAGTTGAAATCTCACAAATTTTTGGGCACAAAAGAGGACTATAGGGTTTGGACATGAATGGCAGCAAGGAGGGCAACAAAAGGGGGCATGAATGGGTGATGGAGTATTTTAGCAGGGGTTGCGTTTGTTGCTCCAATGGTTCACTACCTCCACTATGCACATGCACCATTACTTCTTTGTGATTTCACCATAATTTTGCAAATTTAGCATCATCTCCCATTCATGAATGCATTAAAATATACGTATATATAATTTTTGGTTTAGTAAAAATATTTGCATTAAAGATTTCGGTGTGAAGCCCATCTGCGCCGCACAATTCGAAGGCTTAATCTCACCTGTCGCAGCAAGCAGGCATACGAGAGGCACAAACATGAGCTCCAAAGCAAAAAAGTCGCATCTTCATAGGGCTCCCTCTTCACAAGGCTTCATCTTTGGCAATGCTAAAAACTAGAGAAGAGAGAAAAGGAGACTTCTTCGCCGAAGATAAACCAGATAGTCACTGGCATCTTTGCAGCACCGAACCCAAACGCATCCCCAGCCAGACAAGCCCTTCTCTTCCCAACCCCTTCCTCTTCGCAGCGCCAATCCCACTCATCCACTGCACACAAGCATAAGAAAGGTGAAAACACACTCTCCAAGGCAGAACGAGTGCTACCTCTTTGCAGCATCAAAACCCAACGCCGACCCTTTCCTCTTCGCAACACCATCCTCTTCCCAATAATTCGCTGGCCAAACAAGCGCCATCCTCCCTCTTCCTCCAAGGGATTTGCATTTTTCGTTCTCTTCTATTTCCAATTCCAACTTTTAGGGGTTCTCTAGTTTTCAATTGCCCATATTCAATAGAGATTTTTAGTCTTTCTTGGGTCTTTTCATCTCTTCCTAGTGAAGAAAAAGCGATGGCAAAGTCCTGCATTTCTAAGTTTGTCACGATGGCCCCAGCAAAAATCATTAGAGTTCCTAGATAGAGAATTTCGAATAACTTGGAAACAATCATGGAGGAAGAGAGAGGAAATGGATTGAAGTGTGTGCCTTCCACGGATGCTTCTGACCTCCTGAGAGAGGTCATTAGATCCTTCTGAAAGTGCTGAAGAGCCAGGGAATATGCCCAATGACAACTCCACACTTCTACTGTGGAGGTGCTAGAGCGACAGAATTTCCAGTATTTCATTTTAGAGGTGTTTGGATGGATTGAAATAGACCTTTTTTATTATTTTTTAAGGTGAATGCATTGAATGGTATTTTTCAGCTCTGGTTAGTCCATGTACCTTGGTTAGAGAAGGTGAATAGTAATAATTTTCATCAGCCTAGTTTTGAATAATAGCAAGAGTTTATTATGACCTTAATCTAATCATAAAGTGGATAACATACAATTTTAAGTCATGAAATGTCAATGCCAAATCCAGCAGCCTACTTAGAATATTTAATCTAAGCAACATAGGAAAACATGGTTCTCGCCCTTCAGTTTGTGTGAGTTTTGAGGGAAACATGGGATATAAACATTCAATAGCGATGCCATCTTGCAAGTAGCTTGTTTGTTAGATAAGCGGATAGGATCCTAAACAAAAGTGCAGCATACATGCTTGCCTATGTGTTGTGGTGCAGGTAGGTAGCTTCGTTCAATGGTCAATGGAATTGAAGGCTGAAAGTAGAGCCACTGCTACTTCAAAAACAAGAAGACCAACAAGGAGAGAGCTGCCAGTGGTGCAGCAAGAATGCAACAGTTGGGTAGGGAAAAAATGAACAGATTTTTGTGCCAGGACAATTGAGAGGTGAGCCCTCCAAATGCATGCCTGTGCCAAGTTAGCGCATGTGCTAAATGTTAAGGAGTATGTGGATTTGCATCAACCAGAATAAGAAATTAAGATCATAGAGGTTACGGATGTCAAATAAAGATGCAAACCCCCTCAATTTATACAGCTACCTAGAAGACATTTTTCTCATACTAATGAAAGTAGAATAGTTTGGGCTACAAACATCAGAACCTTCAAACGAAGAAAAGAAAAGAATAAAATCTATCTACTTTTTCAAAACAGGCACAGCGAACTTTCCCGTGTTTGCTTGAATGGACCACTAAACATGAGAGCAATGCCATCATGTGACCGTAAAGTGCCCAGTCCAATTCTCTCCACTGGCACAACTAAAGGCTTTGAAAAGCTTTTGCTGAACCTCAACCATTTTTGCATCTTGTCCGAGTGAACCCTCCTTGGCACTACCCTTCAAGTTCACCATCAACTGTTAGTGGGCAAGGCAAAAATCATCAAAATAATGGTTGCAATCCCAAAAAGATTCTAAGATATGATTTAGAGTTTGTCAGAAGTCTTGGCTTTTGGTGCCTATTGATAGCTCAGTTTGCTAAGATGGAATTTCAAAATATATTCTTCAATAATGCCAATTCATCAGAAGCATTACAATTAGGTAGCTACCAATACAGAAGGTCATCAATGGATGCATTAATTTCCCCACAAACTAGGCAAGCCTTAATGGCCACTGAGCAGATAGACCACATACAAAAAATGCAACACAATGGAATCACTTCCTCCACCATGTGTCACTTCCACCGACATATGAAGACTTCCCCCATATGTCAATGGTGTTAACATAGAAATCCTCTTCTAAAAATAACTCTGTCTTTTCCATTTGGAAAAGTTATTTCCATACGATTTCCAACAATAGATGTTGTGCAATTGATTTTCAAAAGATCCCTTCGAATATTGCAATAATTTATTCATTCCAAAAACTTCTAGAAATTCAATAACATATGCAAAGAACCTTGCTTCCAAAAATAACTCAGATGATTGAAAGTGTTGATCATTGTTGAACCTTATTGCTAAAAATATATTATTGATCATAGTTTGGACAGCAACATTTGACATATGAAAGAACAACTAAATTTACTTCTAATTTCAAGCTTTGATTTTAAACTTTATTTATTATTAGGTTGCTTCAGAGGCATGAAAATTGAGCTACTGGTTCAGTGAATATTAACTCCAGAGTCATTGAAGCCAATTTCAGAGTTTAAGTTTGCTTCAAAGGCATGCAAGTGAACTTCAGAGTTGCTGAAGTGAACTTCAGAATAAAAATTCTGCTTTAGAGTTCTCCAAGGTGAACTTTAGAGTAAAAATTCTGCTTTGTAGTTTTTGATGTTCCAAAGCAGTTTTAGTAGAATTATTATAACTTTCTTATAAAAACTCCAAATTAAGTAATTTTTATTGGGTTTGATAGATAATTTCAAGATTTATAACATTTATGTTAATTACTTTTCCTAATTCTGCTTGTATTTTGAGTCATGGGCTCTTAAAGTACTGCCTTTTGTGTTGGTGAACTTCGGAGTCACCAAATCTACTTCAGAGTTTTCTAGAGAGAGTACCATTGTTTTGATCATAACTTTCTTGTATAAACTCATAATTGCTCTATTATTTTTGCATTGGATAGATAATTTCAGTGGCTACAACTTTTATATTGATCACTTTGTTTGAATCATCCATCTTCTATGAGTTGTGAGCCTTCAGAGTGACACCTTCTGTCAAATAAAGGAGCAAATGAATGTGAAGCTCTATAAATAATTGCACTATTTTAGCCATAACTTTCTCATATAAATTCAAAATTATATAATTTTTGATGCATTGAAAATATAAGAATAAGGGCTATAACTTTCATGTTGAACAGATTTTCCAAAAATTGCTTTAAAATAACATTTTTTGTAATTTTTAGTTTCATTTTACAGATCAATAAAACAAACTCTGTTAAGTGCAATATCTATTGAAAAACATTAAAAGAAGATCTTAAATATGTGAATTTAGATATAAAAAATATAATATATTATAAGCTTATCAGTAACATATGTTTTTAAGTTATCGGTTCCAAATTATTCTCTACAATTTGTTTTATATTTATCTTTTGTATAATTTAATTTCTTCATCATAGGTTGTTTTAAAATCTTAGACTATATGTTTATTCACTCCAAGCATTTTTTATATATAATTTTTAAAATATTTTTTGTATTCGATTTTCTTCCAATATGCTGCATAAGTGGGGATTTTTGGGCGCACAGGCATCCAATTTCTGGATGAATGTGACATTATGGGCACATGGGCACCCAAAAGTCTGGATGCATGGGACATTATGGGCACCCAAAGTTCTAGATCCGTGGGACGTTATGGGCACCCAAAGTTCTGGCTCCGAAGCTTATCTATTGTCTTCGAAGTAAAGCCTTGAGGACTCCGAAGCAAGTCTGTTTACTCCGAAGCTTATTCGAATTTATTCCGAAATATGACTCTAAGTTTTTCGAAGCATATCTATTTACTCCAAAGCATAGCCGATTAACTCTAAAGCTTGTCCTCTTATTTTTGAAGTGTACCATTAGAATTTTGAAACTTGCATTACGACTCTGAAGCATTCTTGACGATTCTGAAGCTTTCTTGATTAACTCCAAAGTACGTTGTAACGATTCTGAAGCTTTGCTGTTGATTCTGAAGTGTGCCTATCAACTCCAAAGCATGCTTTGATGTCTCTGAAGCAGTTCCAGTTAACTCAAAAGCTTTCGAAGCTTGTCTCGACTGACTCCAAAGCTTTATAATTAACTCCAAAACACACTTGTAACAACTCCAAAGTATTTTATTTTACTTCGAAACTCGCTGTGAAGACTTCGAAGCAATCTAATTTGCCTTGAAACATATTAAGATGACTCTGAAGATATTTCTGTTGGCTCCAAAGCATGTCTTCAAGACTTCAAAAATTTTATTTTCTTGATTTAAGTATATGTGAAATTTATATACTTAAGTTTGAAAAAGCATTTACTTTATGCCTTCCTTTTATCATCATAAAGGTTATTCTTAAGTTGCGTATGAGTTAATATTACTGAAACATACTTGAGAACAAATTGTTAGTACCTTAATGTTTCACTCATGTCTTTGCTCATCATTAAAACATACTTGGTTAAGAATGTTTATCATCAAAATCGAGCTAGATAGTATGTTCAACATTTTGTGGACTAGGATGCCTAGTGTTGAGTTTTTTCCCCCTTTCTTGATGCGGTCTGTTGGATTTCATGTGATAAGACTGAGCCTTTTTAGTCCAAAAATATACACAACCTCTCAAGCAAGTCGCCTTCTGAAATTCACTGCTTGCACACTAACTCCTCCAAACATCTCTTCAAGTTGCCTCATTTTTTATAACATTGAAAACCCAAATGTGTTCTCATACACCCTCATGAGAAAAGCTTATTCCCAGACAGCATCCCCCCTCACATCTATTAACTTGTACTAGACCTTGCTCCATCAGGGCCTACACCCCAATGAGTACACCTTATGCTTTCTACTCACTTCATGTGCCTCACCTATTGTTGATTCAAAGTGTGTGCAAAGAGATCATAACCTCCTCATTTATATCAATTGACTTAAAGAATGGGTATGCAGTAGTGTCTATGCTTGAATCCCCAATAGTTAAAAACAATAACTCAGGTCAAGTTTCAAATTACATTATCATCTTTCTATTATCCGTCCATGTTGCACATTTTGTATCAAAATTTTATTGGTCTCATCATAACTTACACCAAATCTGGATCATTAATACAACAAACATGCAAATTCAACATACCAATATAATCCTCATAAGAGAACATTAGATAACATATAGCAATATAAGAAAATAAAGTTGCACAGTTAGAACATTCTATTCCCCCAAACTCAATACAAAAGTGTCCTCTTAATAACTAAATGAGAATGTAAAGTACTCAAAATGAGGACTTCCCTGATGTTCGACTTCATCCATCGGACTGCTCGTCAGATGATTCGCCTTTTGATCCTTCTTTTGAGCTTTCTTCTGATCCTTTCTCTTATTCATCCCCTGATTCCTCCTCTAATTCCTCTTCTACTAGAGAAGGTGGATATGGAGAAAATTTCGGTGGTTGAGGAAGCTAGAACTGTTTGGGATCAGAGTGTGGGTTTTGAGTAGTAAGCATTGAGGCTAAAGCAGTGAAAGCCTGAGTTGTATAATTGAATTATTGCTCATGCCTCTTTATAAACAAGTTCAGCCTTTTGTTCATTGAACCGGTTTTGCGGCGCTGCTTGCTTTGCTCTTTTCCATACTACTCCAATTTTGAATTGACAAATTGTATCCACTGCCTTTGCTAGTTCATGGATAACTTTATACCAAACATTTGTTCTTGTAGATTGGAGATTTGTTGCCCCAGTTCTGCATTAGACATGCCACTCCTAGCTTTGGAAGTGCTTGAGCAAGAAGTGGATGGCCCAAGATCGGCATTTCTTGCCTTCTTACCCTTATCAAACCTCTAGATTATAGAGATGGTTTGGGATGTTGGATCTCCTCATTTGGACTTATCATTATCTCCGCTTGCAAGCACAACTCATAAATTAGCGATGGATGCCCAAATCTGCCTGAGTGACTCTTCCCTTCTGCCATATATAAGATGGATTAGTCAATAACCTTGCCCACATCAATAGAGAAGCCTTTTTGAATTGCATAGTTTAGGAAAGCTCTCTTCTTTGTGACCTCTGTGTAATGGTTAGTAGGCATCAGTTTGGCAGATATAAAGTAGTGCCACAATTTGCCTTCAGGTTTCAATTTTGACGCCTTGAAATGAAGAGGTTCATCCTTAGCCATGTGTCATTGAGTGTCAGACCTAGCTAAACAGTTGATCACTTCATCATAATTCGATCCTCGAAGTACCCACTTTGAATATTCTTCTGGCTCAATATTAGGCAGCCCATGCACCTTGTTAATGGTAGTGAGATCAAATGGGACCCATTTTCCTCTTACCAATGTCTTTTTACTCTTGTGCTCTTTTGCATTTACATAGAATTCATAAATTACAGGCACTAGTGTAGCACCTGGACTTTTGGTGAATTTCACCCACTTTCTATCCCGAATTGTATCATAGCTCTCAATTATGGACTCGTGAACACCCCTCTCTTGAATGCATCTCTTGCTCATAATGGATTTTCTATATAGCTCTTCTGCATTTTTCCTAACAAATGTTGGGTGGATGGATGAGTTTTGTGAAGAACTTGGCCACAGCCTCTTTCGAGCCATGCATCAAACACTTGCTAGGTGACACCTTGAGTTTGAGTTGAATACCTTCTTCTTGCTAGCAAATAGGTTTCCTCCTTAATCAAAATGCCCCCTCTCTTTTGCACTTTGAAATCAATCAACAAGTGTGAGTAAACTTCTCACCCATCATTGATATAATTTCACTCTTCCCATCACACTGAAAATTCATCAAACACAAGATAAGCACATGCAAAATTTTCTTTTCTTCACTTCCAACCTTGAGATTTTGCTCCCAACCCAACCAAACACTAGGGAATGTGGAAAGAACATTACATAGATGAAGAACTTACCTCTCTCTTGTTGCAAACCTTGCAACTCTTTCAATGGATGATCTCGGGTTCTCAACTTATGAACTTCCTCTAGCTTGTGAAACATGGATGGGGAATCTTTGGATGTAAGTGATATTTATAGTTGGAAATGAAAATGATTTGTGCTAGGAGATTTCATTTCGGAAGGAGTTTGGATGGAGAAGAAAGTGGTGAAGAGAAAGAGGCTTGGGCGTGAGGCAAAAAGGGAGTGCATATTTGGGCAAAAAGGGCTTCGTCAGTATTTTAAAAGAGGGAGGGGGTTTGGGCGCATGGGTGCCCATATCAATGGCTTTTGGGCAGATTTTTGGGCACATAGGCACCCAATGTGCTATCTCGATTTGCATGTTGGACATTTCCTAGGAGCATGGTCACTGACTTGGGCACATAGGTGCCCACTTTGCTGCATCATGCCACCCACGTCATTGTCTTCTATTATGACGAGTGCCAACCACATCATCACCACCCTCATTAAAGCCTTATCTCAAACCAATTAGGGTCAGCTAGATGAATTCTACTATATTATTCTAAAATAATATTTATTTTAGATTTATTCACTATTTTGTTATCATTATTTTTCATAAAAATGAATTAGACCCAAAAGCCTTTAATTGGATTGTATTGCTGATTGCTTGCCTATTTTTTGGAACTTAATGTAGCTAATGGCAAGTGTTTTGGCTTTTGCAACTAGTGTGACTGGTGCAGTAGCATACTTAGGCTTGAAAGGAAACAAACACGTGCCATGGACCAATATCTATAATATCTATGACAAATTCTGTAACATTGCTTGCTCTGTCTCTCGTTGCATCCATCGTTCTCGTGCTGGTTGTCTTTCGCTCCACTTACTCCCTTTACCATTGCAGTCGGTAAATACAGCAGTGAATGTATGGCATGTACTTAGATGGTTATAATTTGTAGGGGTGTATTATTTTGATAATGTGTGCATGGATTACCAAGTTTCTTGCTCTTGGCTTGTTGGTCTAATTAGAAATTCATTTATGACATGAAAATTGGTAATTCCATGTTGGAAGAATTGCATAAGAAATTAAAATCGACGATAAATAAACTTTTCTTTTAAAGATGGATGGAAAATGATGTCAAATCCCAAAGAGTGATATCAAGTATACAAAGTAAATAGGAAAAGAATACACACATTTTTTTTATAGAGAAGATTGACATGAGGAACGATAAATTTAACAAGAAGACATTTCTGCCTGTAGCAACAGCAGTGGTTCCGTCGTAGACAATTTCCCAAAAGTTGATTCCGTTGCCACGAAGATGGTAATTCCTGCCCCTTGCTCATCCGGCTTAAACTCATCCACTCCACCACCCCCGAAGTCATCAACGTCGACGCCGCCACGTTGAAGTCCTTCGCATCGATCACGCCATTGGTGGACGTAGACAGCCGCCAGCAACTCGAAGATGGAGATAAGCCACTTCTTCTTCTTCAACTACTTTTTTTAAATAACACAGTTGCATCATGCCAGCCTCAGGACAAGGCCCTGTTTATAAAATTCCCATCTACCATCATCTGGAGAAATCCAACGAATGATGTTCTGCCACCTTAATCCAATGGCTGTTAAGGCCAGTCTCATATCTATGTATATGCAATCGGTCTCATAGAATTACGGCCCATATATAATTGTTGCCCCAAAAGCAATTTTATCATGTACACTAATGCCTCAAATAATTATTAAAAGAAATGGGTGATACATTCTACCCTCATTTATATACATTAACTTCAATAAAAAGAAACTTATCATAATTTAACTAATTGCATTGCAATTTATCATCATGATCTCACTTGAATTATTTCAAAACAACTTTTCCTCACCTCCAATCATTTCATAAAACCTAAAATAAATGTTTATAAGTATCTTCCTTACCCTAAAATCCTGGGATATTACACCTTGTATCCTTCTATTCATAGTTGGGTTTCCTACAAACCTACGAAAACAGTTAGTGGAAGCATAAGCTATCCTCAAGAATGAATCATAGAAATAGAGCCTTACGAAAAACATTTTGCAACTTAGTATACCTTTACATTATTCAACATTGTCCATAACTCATTAGGCTATTGTTCCATCTTCAATATACTTCAGCAATGTGGAGAACAAAAAATGCAGAAACTGCTTTACTGGAGCTAGTTCGTAGATCATCTACCAATGTTATTTATGATAAATAGCAATCAATTAAAATTTTGAACCAACCCCAGGTAAGGTCTAATACCTATTTACCACTTTGATGCATGTTCCTATCAATTCATCAAATCCCCAGTGTAAGCAAGATACATTTTTAGAAAGAAAATATCTTGTGTAGTTCTGTGATTTAATACCTATTTACTACTCTAAATGACATATTACTACAAATACTAATTAATCATACCAAACCATTAGTTGAATCATACTGATTTTGGAATGTCTAGAAGCAAGTGCGGGTGATGTGTTATCCAGAAAATGCGGTCTTTACTAGGGACATAACAGTTGATTCCCACTTCATCTACTATGTTCCCATTTTCTCATCCTAATATTGGTGGGCCTTAAGTCTCAAATCGAGCCTTGAAATTACCTAGCATTAGACCTCGTTAGATTCTATTACTTGCAATTAAACACCATTAACTTATATTAAAGCCCACATCCATAGTTTCTATTAGAGCCCATTAACCACCATAAAACTACATTAGATTATGTTAAAGCCCACTAACTTCTATTATACGCCATACTATAAACCTTCATATATTCTATAAAGGCCCATTAACCTCTATCAACTCTCGTTAGATTCCATTAGATCATATTAATTAAAGTTTAACAGAATTAAAGCACATTAAACTTTATTAGAAATTATTAAAAGGATTCAAGTATCATTTACATCAACTAATATTTGTAAATATTATGTATAATTATTTGAAAATGAATATTGTGATAAAAAATTGATTAAATATAGATTTTAGTCATTAGAATTGGCTTAAATAAATTTTATATTTATTTGGGCCCAATTTGAATATGGGCCTAGAGCCCATTAATCTTTATTAAATGTTATTAAACGCTGTTAAAGTCCATTATTTTTTATTAAAGCTCATTAAACACACCAGTTAAATCCTGTTAAAGTTTGTTAAGTCCTATTATACGGTGTTAACGCCCATTAAAATATATTAAATATAGTTAAACAACATTAATGGATGTAAAGCCCATTCAAATGAATCAACCTATATTTAAGTTAGCTTAACAAGTTTTTAATTAACTAATAATGTGCACAACTACTTAGCTATGCATATTAAGTTTAGAATAATGATTATTTGAAATTTTTAGTTAGTATAATTACCATAATAGATTATTTTATATATTAAACGCATTTTAACTATAAGCTCAAAGCCAATTAATCTCCATTAAACATCATTAAAGCCTATTAGATCTTATTAAAATCTAATAAAAAAGCCTATCAGATGCTATTAACTAACATTAAAGTCGATTAAACCTCATTAAATCTTATTAAATCTAATTAAATATGTATATAATAACAGTTAATATTTTCATAGAAAAATTTAAAAAATACATGGAATTTATCTTTTTTAAATTAATAATCACTAAATATTTAGGAAAATTTAAATCTAATAATTTATGTCATAAAAACCATAAAGTCTCTTTTCAAATGCATTATCTTATAATAACAACTTAAAATTTTTATTTTTATGATAAACATATACTTTAATGAATAACATTTTTGTCAAACATATATATGATTAAATGATCTATAACTTAGAGGAAAGTGATCATAAATTTAAGCACTCCAAATATGATATCTACTATTAATTAGATATATACTCGCATATAAATAAAATCCTCCACTCAACTTAAAATGGCAACAATGTCTCTTACTTAATTACTTGGATCTGAGACTTGTCTTATGAAAATCTTGATAGATTTTGGTAATAGATAATATTTAAAATAACTGAAATTGTCGATCGGACCTCAAATGATTTGACAGCATTTGAAGCATGAAACATTTTTTAAATTTACATCCAGAGTTCGAAATATCCACCCACATCATCCCAGCCTCACCAATTTCACGGTGGGCGATGGTCTAAATAAAAATGGAAACCGTCAACGCGATTCCTTATCTTGAAAACCATTCGCAGTGGCTCGTATCCTTCATACATGGGGCGAGAAAATGAAATGAAAAAATCTAAAGAGAATGGGACAAAAAGAGGTTAGGTTGATATTTATTCTATCATCATTATCATCACGTCTTGTTTACGCAGGTAAGTGGCTATATTTTAATGATTTAAATATTTAGAACATTGATTTTAAATTATTATTTAATTTCTACGTGTTATATAATATTTTCTTGAATGAAAAAGTTAATATAAGTTTTCAATCAAAATGGGTTTTTTTTTTTATATCATTTACAAATAAAATGGCATTGGCATAAAACATGTTTCAGATGAAATAATAAATTTACGCTGGGACCCAAATTCATGGGCTGTTTGGTAGTTCAGTTGAGTGGAATGGAATGGAATGGAAATGGAATGAAAATAGTCTCGTCAATACTGGGATGACGTCAACCATTAAGAATTAAAACAAGTATAAAAATAATAATAATTAAAAATATAAACAATAACGACAAGTAGGATTAACATGGAAAGTACACGCCCACTTCCACCCTTAGAAATTGTAATTTTTCATGGAATGTAGGGCGTGTTTGTTAAGTTTGGTTGGGGAAAAGGAAATGGGAGTGGAAGGGAAATAGCGATTGAAAAAAGAATGCTTTTGCAGGTACACGTGACCTTATTCCTTGAAAAATAAATTTTTATTGGGAAAATTAACTTTTTTTTTACTTGGCATCAGTCCATTCCGTCGGGTGTCAAGCGGCAGCACTGGACGGGGATCACGACCCCATTTCTTCTGGTAACACGGTCCTCGGAGTAGAATACGTATTTGGATTTCGGCGGCGGCATAGTGCAGGAAGCTTGGAAGTGGCGCAGAAGCTCTCATTTCTAGTATCATTTAGGAGGGGGATTGTAAGATCTCAACTCACCCGTTCGTTTTCTACTTTTTTCAAATTTCTTGGACCAGCAAGAAAAGAGGAAGTAGACAGGAAAATGTTTCACTTCTTTCGTTACAATAAACTTTTCCTCCGCCTCAGCAGCTTCCAGGCATTCAGAATCCAATCCCTCCCCAACCCATCTCGGAAATGCCATTACCAAACAAACCCACCATCCTCTCTCATTGAATACCTTCAAAGCTCGCTAGGGTTCCCCCCAGAAAGGGCTCTGAAAGTCTTCCAACAGTTAAAAGGCAACAACCCTAAGAATCCTGATGCCGTCATCACATTCTTTAAATCCCATGGACTCTCAGAAACCCACATCAAATCCATCATCGAGAGAGTCCCGTCGCTCCTCTCCTATGCCGACCCTGAATCCAGCTTAAGGCCCAAGATCCAATTCTTAAGGAGGGACAAGGGTATTTCAGAGTCTGATTTAGCAGACCTCATGGTTGCGAATCCCAGTCTGTTCACTTACAGGGTTGAAGGATATATAAAACCGGTGTTTGAGGTCCTTCGCAGCATTCTGGGGACAGATGACTTTGCGGTTCGGTTCCTCATCCGAACAAAATTAATATTTAATCCAGACATGTTGTCCACCAACATGACCATTCTGAGGAACGTTGGTGTCCAGAACCACCACATTTTCAAACTATTTATGAAATGGCCACGTGCACTAGTAGCTAAGTCTGATCGGTTTAGTGAGGTTGTGGAAATGGTTAAAGGCATGGGGTTCAAACCGCAGTCGAACTCATTTCTGCAAGCTGTCTTCACAATTGTAGGCTTGAGCAGCCAGACATGGGATGCTAAATTCAAGGTCTATACAAGCTTAGGGTGGTCTGCTGAAGAAGTAATGTCACTTTTCTGTAAGCAACCTACCTGCATGAGCCTATCAGAGGAGAAGATTAGAAAGGGTTTTGATTACTTAACAAAGGAATTGGGATGGGATCCTTCTTACATTTCGATATATCCCACCCTTTTGCATTATAGCTTGGAGAAAAGGATTATACCCAGGCATAGATTTCTTCAATTTTTGGCTTCCAAGGGTTTCATTAAGACGGATAAGATGCCTGCAAAATTTTTTATGATAAGTGAGAAGACGTTCTTGAAGAATTTCGTTGTGAGGTATGAATCAGAGGTCCCTGACATAATAAAGATTTATGAGGGTCTGCTTCGGTCAAAGCTGCTAAATATCAGAGATGGAGAAGATCGTAATGTTCAATAACTCTTTACCGTTTTGTTTGTGAAATGGTGATGCATTCACTCCTTTAGGAATGGGAATTTCAAGCTGATGAAGCTCTAGCTGCTAATTTGGTGTATTGAAGAAGTGTGGCATCCCAAATTATCAGATCGCAAAGTTTTGTTTTAAATAAACCTTTGCCTCTGATTGTAAAATCCAATTGGCAAGCGACTATCAACCCGTTCATTTACATGTGCAGCCTGTACAATGTTGGGTGGGTTAACCTACTTGCAAAGTATCTCAAGGTATGGGGTAGCCGAAGAAGGAGGTATTTTTAGCTTCCATCAGTACTTGAATGACATACGTATATTGGCTGAGAAGCTCTGGAGGAATCCGGAATTCTTGTGAATGATTCACTGTTAATCTGGTGCAATTTTCTGCGGGTCTTGACTTCAAAAAACCTGATTGATGGGGATAGAAGTCCATTTAGTTGTTTAATAGTGAGTGAGCAGCAGCTCCTGTAGACTTATGCAATATAAGTGCGACACCAGTGAAAGATTCCATGCAAATTGAACATTTTTCTAAGTCATGATGAGATCAAAGGAACTGGGTGTCAGCGGACAACCACAGTGAGGTAAAGGAAAAGTAGTTTTCTATTTGCAAAGTTGCAATATTGGTCATTCATGGAGATTGTGACCCAATTGCATTCTGCTTATTTAGGAATGAATATGTCCGCCTTTCTTTCTTTGTGTATGTTGACAGTTGGTTTTGGTTGACACTTTTCTTTCTTTATACGTGAAAGGGTGTAGTTTGTAAAAGAAGGTGCCCATTTGGTTGAATATCTATTGATGGCTCACTGATCACATGCAAGATAAATAGAAGATCTATTCTTCGTTACATTCCATAAGCAAAAGAAAAAAATATTTACTATCAATGCTGAAACTATTACATATATCTTTCTTGCATTCAGCACTACTGTTTCTCTTTCTGGTGAAACAATAGGGAGACAACTTATTCCACTTTTGATAGGTTTACTGAGAAGAAAAAAATTCTTTCCTTTCCTTTCCAACTTGATTCCATATAAAAGCCAATTGGCCATGCAACATTGATTAAGTGTATGAGAGCCAATTTTTAACAATTCTTTCATTAGTGCTTCACATATGTTTCATCATTCATGCATTTTGGTTGAAAATGTAGCCAAGTTGGACTGGATTCTGATCTACTATTTCAAGAAATATAACTACTTTTTCCCTTTCCTTTTCTTTTCTGTTTTTCCTTTTCTTTTCCTTTTTTTTTTTTAAATAAGAAACTTGATTACTTCTGCAAGTCACTGTTCGTTTCTTCTTTGCTGTCAATCTAACTTTTGTTAGAAAATAGAATAGGTGCAAAAGGAGGAATGGTTGTGTTAACTGAAGGAGCTTTATGAGAGAGAGAGAGAGAGAGAGAGAGAGAGAGAATTTTGTGAAACTTGAGTGTCAACACATACATCTTTTTTTGTATTTTTCCAATGTCTCTGATTCTTGGTGAGAAGAAGTTTGGAAGTCACAGCAATATGAGTGAGAATTAATTTTAGGGGAAAATTCAATATGAATGATTTACAAACTTGCAAGAATTGTTTTATAATTTTTGAGACCAGATGCAATTTCTTGAAAATTGGGTGGCAATATGCAAATCATTCGAATGTTTTTATCCTCAATTTAACTCATTCATTTCCTGCCTTTTTTCCCCTGTAAATCTATTTCTTGAGTACAGAAAGAGGAGGAGAAAGGAAAATGTTTCGCTTCCTGTGGTACAAAAAACCTTTTCTCTGCTTCAATAGCTTCCAGGCAATCAGAATCCAATCCCTCCCAAACCCATTTCAGAAATGCATTACCAAACAAACAAACCATCCTCTCTCATCGAACACCTTCAAAGCTCACTTGGGTTCCCCCCAGAAAGGGCTCTCTAACTCTCCCAACGGCTCAAAGACAGGAACCCTAAGAATCCTGATTTTATTGTCTCATTCTTTAAATCCCATGGCTTCTCAGAAATCCACATCAAATCCATCATCAACATTCTGCTGAGACTTTTCTGCTATGTTCCAGAACCCAGCTTAAAGCCCAAGATGCAATTCTTCGAAGATAAGGGTATTTCAGAGTCTGATTCAGTAGATCTCATGGTTGCAAATCCCCATCTCTTCATCCGAAGCCTTGAACAGCATATAAAACCATAGCTTAATCTCCTTGGTAATGTTCTGGGAACAAATGAATTTGCAGTCCAGTTGCTTATCCATCAAAATTAGCTTTTGATACAGACATATTGTCCACCAACATGACCATTCCGAGGAACTGTAGTGTCCAGAATCACCACATTTCAAAACTATTTATGAAGAAACCATGGACACTAGGCACTTAACCTGGTTGGTTTGATGAGGCTGGTGGATATGGTTAAAGGAATGGGGTTCAAACCAGTGTCAAGTTTATTTCTGCATTCAGCCCTGATAATTTTAGGCTTGAGCCATCAGACATGGGATGCTAAATTCAAGATCTATACAAGCTTGGAGTGGTCAGCTGAAGAAATACTGCCACTTTTTCGTAAGCAACTTGCCTTCATGAGACTATTGGAGGAGAAGATTAGAAAGGGTGTTGACCACTCGACAAATGAATTGGGATGGCATCCTTCTTACATTTCAATCAACCCCATCCTCTTGTTTTACAGTTTAGAGAAAAGGATTATTCCCTGGCATATCTTCAAATTTTGGCTTCCAATGGTTTCACTAAGAAAGATAAGGCCTTTGGGAAATGGTTTATGGTAAGTGAGAAGAATTGTTGTAAGTTATGAATCAGAGGTCCCTGACATATTGAAGTTTTATGAGGGTCTGATTGAGTCGAAATGGCTAAATATCAGGGATGGAAAAGACCATATTGTTCATTAATTTGCTAACATTTTGTTTGTGAGATGATGTTGCATTTCCTTCTTTAGATGGTCAAGCTCTAGCTGCCAATTTGGTTTCTTGAGAAGTGTGGCATCCCAAATTATCAGATTATAAACGTTATTTTAAACAAATCTCTGCCTCTGATCATAAAATTCAATTGGTTGGTGACCATGGAAATGCTTCAAAAATTGTTGTGTACTGTCAACCTGTTCATTTCCATATGCAGCCTGGATGATGTTGGGTTGTTTCAACTGACTTGCAAAGTATCTCAAGGCATGGGGTGGCCAAAGGAGGAGGTATTTTTAGCTTCCATCAGGATTTGAATGACGACTTGCAAAGTATCTCAAGGCATGGGGTGGCCAAAGGAGGAGGTATTTTTAGCTTCCGTCAGTATTTGAATGACGAATTGCAAAGTATCTCTAGGCTGGGTGGCCAATGGAGGATGTATTTTTAGCTTCTATCAGTATTTGATTGGCATATGTATATTTGCTGAGAAAGTCAGGAGGGATCTGGAATTCTCATGGAGGATTCATTGTTAGTCCGGTGTAGTTTTCTGCAGATTTCAACTTCAAAAGGCTTTATTGATGGTGATAGAAGTCTGCTGAGTTGTTTTTAAGTAAGGTAATGATTGTTTGGTACGGCTGCCTATCTATGAGATTGTAATTTTATTAGTGGGTGCCAATTGATGACTTTGTTACTGATGGCTTTCTCTCAAGGATTTTATGCTTCACATTGTGCTGGATGACTAGTTCTGATTGTGATCCTTTTATAATTATTTGCATAGGTATCGCTGAAAACACAGTTTATTTGCTGTTCTTTGATTTGGCCTCACTTGATTGCCACAGCCTGCACATGTCCATTAGGTCTTCAAGGAAAGGCCATGGGTGTGACTACATGCAGAGCATCATGCTACTTGGATAACATGGGCTGTCTTTGGATGCACCATGGGACTGAATGCAGCAAGGACATCATAAACTCAACATAACCAAGCTGTAGATTTTCCTAAGAATTCCCTTAGTTGAACTGGATTATAAACTGCTAGTTCATGAAATGCAACTGCCTTTTTTTTTTATTTCAATTAGAACAGCTGTTGCTGCTGCCAATCACTTCACATCTCTTCTTTGCTGTAGGTGAAACTCTTGTTAGAAATTGGAGTAGGTGCAAGAGAAGAAATGGTTGCATCATCTGAATGAATGAGCTGAGAAACGGGGCCATCTTTTACAACTCTTTCTTTAGTGCTTCACATGTGTTTCATCATTCAAGCATTTTGGTTTTGAGCATTCGCATTGTTCTGGTACATCCAAGCAGCTGACACCCAAAAAAAAATGTTGTGGCTCATGCATTCTGTCATCTCCATAGAATTAGAAGCATAGGAATGAGGGTCTTTATATAATAATTTTATATATCAGATGAGATCCTAGCATCCCAATATCAGGTTTCTTCGTTTGGGACCGTGGGTTATGTAATTGATTATTCTTTTTATAAATTTGTATAAAGCAGAGGGAAAAAAAAAATTTACGTTAAATCACCCCCAGGTAGTTTCTTTGTTGATATGCAAGACATTTTAATATGAAGGAATGGGTGGGCTTTTCGCTACCAAAAGAGAGGTTATTTTCAATACCAAAGGATATTTCACTTATTCCATCCTTCGGGAATTTAGAGAGGAGCTGGAAGTATCGAGAAAAGGTGATATGATATGATACGCAGTAATTGTTGGAAATAACCTGAACAAGGATAAAATAGATCTAATTTTGTCATGAAAACATAGATTTAATGATTGGAGATATAAGTAATAATGAGGTATAAGTATGATTGTTGAACTAACTAGACCATATCAATTAAAAGGAGGAAATCTCTATTCCTCCTACCAACATACGCTTATTCTACTTTACTGTAGCTCATAATTGTAGAATTGTTAATCCACAAATGTATCATTCACTTACCAGTGATCAATTTCGCACATAATCTGCTATTAGAAATTGACAAAGATCCTCAACTTTTTATTATCTATTTCTACTTGACAAAGCTGCAATAATTTCAAATATCCCAACGTTATTGAAAACTGAACAGAAAGTAGCTTCCCGGCGTTTCTTACTCAGCCCATTTCGTCTTTGTCCAACCCATTGTCCACTAGTGTGACCCAGACATTGCTGACAGTGGAGGATCATCTTATTATCATCTTGGAGTCCATTGCATGAATTTAGGGGATCTTTTTGTAATAATTTAATAATTCGGATGAGATACTAGCAAGACAAACGTATACAAAGCATGAAGTGTTGATGATGGCATGGACAAATGTATGCAAAGCACGAAAGCAAAAAAAAATTATGTTAAGGCAGCCTAAAGTACTTTCTTTGCTAGTAAGCGAGACATTTTCATATGAAGGAAGACAGATTTTTATTACTAATAGGATGTTTTTCTTATTCTATCGAATTGAGAAAAGAGGTCACAAAGTAAAGGAAAAAGTGCAACATAAAAGTTGGAAAGAGGGGGAAAATATAAAACAAGGACACATGTACAATCTAATTCATTCCAAAATACGATCTCAGGAGGAAAATGATTCACAACCATACAAGAATGGGCTATTTTGCATTTACCTACCCAACATTTTTTAATTTTGTAGCTTTCATTAATAATTATTGATTTTGCATATTCACTCTTATTTTTAAGCATATTTTACAAAATGGCCTATTGATGATTGAAGTCAAAGTTTGATAAGTTTAAATTCTTGATGGGTCAACTTTGACTAATTTTTTAGCTCATTATATATGATTATGGCTACATAATAGTACCCTTGAATCATACTCTACTTGATTTTGATTTTTAGTAGGTCAAATGATGAAGATGGACCTTGAAAATTAAAAATCTATGAGATAAGCATTCTTGAATTTATCAAAAAAATTTAATTTTTGAAGTCCATCTCTATCATTTGACCCAACAGCTTTTGAGATTAGGCAATTTATTATCAATGAGTATCAATATGTGGTCTTGTTTAGGTTTAGATGAACCAAAAAAAAGTCAAATTTGGCTTTTCAAGAGTTCGATTAATTAAACTTTGGCATTAGTCATCATATGGGCCTTTTTTCCAAATATGTTAAAAAATAAGGGTGAATATGCAAACTAAATAGCTATGGAGTGAAAATTGTAAAATTAAAAAATTATGGGGAGGTAAAAGGAATATGTTGGATAAGAATTTAGTGACAATTTTTATAGTTGTAAGAGAGAGGAGATAAAATTTCATGAAACTTGAGGTAATAATATGCAAAATTTTCAATATTTTTATTAAAATAAGCCCACACGCTTTTCCTACATTCTTACTTGCATGGGTCCATTTTTCTATTTTTCTAATATCCTTGATTCTTTGTATGAATAAAATTTGGAACTGGCGGCAATATGAATAAGAATTGATTTCATGGAAAGAGCCGATGTGAATAATGTACAAACTCATAAGAATTGATTTACAATTTTTAAACTAATGAGGGAGAAGATGTAATTTCATGAAAGTTGAGGTAGCAACATGCAAATCCTCAGAATAATGGTGGTGAAATTATTCAAAAATATTCTCAGGTCTTTCACTCTATTCGGCCAAGCACGAGCCCTTGCTTCTGTCCTTCCTACGATTCCCTGTGAGCAGCAGCTTGGTAGTGGTGAAGAAGCTAACAACTCTGGTCTTTACTATATATCATATACAGGTATTTCGAACTTGTAAGATCTCATCCAACTCATTTATTTCCTGCTTTTCTCCCTTAGGTCTACATTTTCAGCAAGAAAAGAGGAGAAGAAAGGAAAATGTTTCACTTCGTTCGTTTCAGTACCCTTTTCCTCCGCTTCAACAGCATCCACGCAATCAGAATCCAATCCCTCCCCAACACATCTCGCAAATGCCATTGCCAAACAAACCCACCTTTCTCTCTCATTAAGTACCTTCAAACCTCGCTAGGGTTCTCCCAAGAAAGGGCCCTCACGCTCTCCCAACGGCTCAAAGGCAGGAGCCTTAAGAATCCTGATTCTGTCGTCTCATTCTTAAAATCCCATGGACTCGTAGAAACCCAAATCAAATCCGTCATCCACAGAGCCCCGTTACTCCTCTCCTATGTCTCCCCTGAGTCCAGGTTAATGCCCAAGATCCGATTCTTTAAAGACAAGGGTATTTCGGAGTCTGATTTAGTAGACCTCATGGTTGCGAATCCCTCTCTCTTCACCCGAAGCCTTGAACAGCATATAAAACCACTGCTTAATCTCGTCGGTAGTGTTCTGGGAACAGATGAATTTGCAGCCCAGTGGCTCATCCGGTCAAAATTAACATTTAATCTGCAAACGTTGTCCACCAACATGACGACTTTGAGGGAGCACAGTGTCCAGGATCGCCACATTTTGAAACTGTTTATGAAAAATCAACGGGCACTAGACATTAAATCTGATAGGTTTACAGAGGTTGTAGAGATGGTTAAAGGAATGGGGTTCAAACCACGGACCAGATTATTTGTGGATGCAGTTTTCACAATTTTAGGCTCGAGCCGTCATAAATGGGATGCTAAATGGAAGGTCTATGCAAGCTTGGGGTTGTCGGAGGAAGAAATACTGAAACTTTTCCGTAGGCATCCTCTCTGCATGAGGCTATCAGAGGAGAAGATTAGAAAAGGTTTTAGTTACTTGACAAAGGAAGTGGGTTGGTGTCCTTATAACATTTTGAGGGCACCCACCATTTTGTTTCTTAGCTTAGAGAAAAGGCTTATGCCCAGGCATAGGTTTCTTCAATTTTTGGCTTCCAAGGGTTTCATTGAGAAAAATAAGATCTTTCCGTACAGTTTTATCATTGGTGAGAACAAGTTCTTGAAGAATTTTGTTATGAGGTATCAATCAAAGTTCCCTGACATACTGAAGGTTTATGAGGATCTGATGGGATCGAAGCTGCAGAATATCAGAGATGGTGAACACTGCAATGTTCAATAATTTTGAACACTTCGTTTTTGAAATGAATTTGCTTCCTTAGGAATGGAAATTTCAAGCTGATGAAATTCTGGCCACCAATTTAGTTTCTTTAAGATGTTTGGCATCCCAAACTTACAGATGCCAAATTTTATTTTGATCAAACATCTACCTCTGATTGTACAACCCAATTGGTTATGATTATGAAGATGGTTCAAAAAATGGTCTCAATCCATTGAGCTGTTCATCTTCCAAATGCTGTCTGGATGACGTTGGTTCTTCCTCCTTTACAAAGTATCTCAAGGCTTGGGGTGGTCAAACGAGAACGTATTTTTAGCTGCCATATGTGCTCAAATCGCATTCATATATCTGCTGAGAAGTTCAGTTGTATCTGGAACTCTTGTGGAGGATTCACTGCGAGTCAAGTGTAGTTTTATGCAGGTCTTAATCTCAAAAGGCCTGATAATTTGGGATGGAAGTCCATCTAGTTGTTTTATAGTCAGAAGCACTTCTTGGAAACTTATGCAACGCAAGTGCATCACCAGGCGAAGGTACCATGCAAATGGGAAATTTGTGCAAGTTGTGAATGGAAAGCGAACCAGATATCAGCAGACAGCAGTGGTAATGTAGTTTTCTGTTTGCAAAATTGAAATCTTTGAAATCTTGGTCGTTCTTGAAAATTTTGGTCCAATTGTATTTTGCTTGTTAGGAATTAAAATTTCTGTTTTTTTTATTATTTTTTGATATTTTTGGCAGTTGGTTTTTATTGACCTTCATGAGAGGGTGGCATGTGTAAAAGTTGGCCTTTGATGTGGACTGACCTTAACAATGACCATCTCTTGATAGCTTATTTTCTGAGTGAGGGAGCTGATAAATGGGCCCATCTTTTGGTTGAAAATGTGCTTTGAATATGGATGGTTAGCTGAGACTTTTAGAGTTGCATTTCTGAAATAGCAATTATGATCGGATCATTAATGAGGATGGGCCTCTAATCAATCTTTATATCTCAAATATAAAGATTCGACCCATATTATTTAGGGAAATAGTTCGACTTTGAACTTTGAAAGGAACTTCTTTATTTTTAAATCAATCCAGGATGATTAAATAAAATATAATAGGAGCATCATGCTTAGCAGTATGACTTTAGTTAAATATGTAAAATCATTTTGATTAGAAGCCCAATTGGGCCACCCCATTAAAGATGTTACACTTTTCATATACAATTTTTTTCTCACAAAATGTGTAATTTTATTATTTATGACTTGTTAGATAAAAGGACTTAAGATATTACAATTATGCTATATAATGTTTAAAGCCAACTGCAAGAATCCATGGGCCTGCGCATCTTTTGTGGTTGAGTCAGTGCTTTTTCTGGACAACAGAAAATCAATTTCTGCATTTAAAAAAAAAAGGGACGAAAATGCTCTACAAACTTATGTTTAATATCATAAAAGTTTAATAATATTATATTATATAAATATATTTTTATATAAAATATATAAAAATATGTTTGTATAATTTAAATGTAAATGTGTAGAAATAATATATATAGTATATATAATATATACTATATGAATATATTCATCTAAAGCATACGTATAGTTTCATAAATTCATGATCATCAAACCAATATTGTCATGATGCTGTTGAGGGGCTGCATGGCTGGGAAAGGATGGTCTAAAACAAAAGATAGCCATATAGGAAGATAAACACCAGCCCCTCAACAACACGCCTCAAAACCAAGCGCGCGCGAGAGAGAGAGAGAGAGAGAGAGAGAGAGAGAGAGAGAGAGAGAGAGAGGAGGGGTACAGGAATCCACCACCCTCTTCCCTTGGATAGAAAGAGTGAGAGCGCTGGAGGAGACCTTGAATTGAATTCTAAGTATACCCGACTACGAAAAATCAGGTTCACAGATTCTTTTCTTTCCAAACAAATGACGTTGCATGGGAACAAAGAAAGCAATTCCTTGCACCTTCTTCCTAATCATTTTTATAAGGTGGCTATCAATTTTTTCCTACATCCCTGTATTCTCTGTATCTTTTGCTTGCCATGTCTTCTCCTTCTTCCTTTAATAAGTATTAGTAAGAGGAAAAGGAGAGCTGAGAGGTGGATAACACTGCAATGTTCAATAATTTTGAACACTTCGTTTGTGAAATGAATTTGCTTTCTTACGAATGGGAAATTTTCAAGCTGATGAAACTCTGGCCACTAATTTAGCTTCTTTAAGATGTTCGGCATCCCAAACTTACAGATGCCAAATTTTATAAATTGTGTGTATATTGGATGTATGGATGGATGGTTTTAGTTGTCCATGAATTTATATATTCATAAAATGGGGAATGGTTGTGTTAATGGTTGGATGCTAATTTGCTGACAACCATTACTGTAATGGGCGAATGTGCACAATTTACAAATTTACATAAACCAGTTCCCAATTTTTTAAAACTCATGATGGGGATGTGCAATTTCACGAAACATGACATGAGGGGGAAATATGCAAATCACCCCATTTGTAGTACTTTTTAAGAATTTCTTTTTGATGATATTCTCGCATTAACCCTTTTTTTTTTTTAACGGAGTTAAATCCGACCCACCCCAACTTGGAAAAATAAGCACTAGACACAAGTTTACTAAATACAAATAATTTTAACACCGTTAATATCTAATACCGTCACATATTAGAAATAAAAAATCCAAATAAATTCTGACAGTTTAAATTACATTTACGTAATGTTCTTAGGCACATAATAATTAATTATTATTCATACAAACATAGGACGTGCAATTCTTATTTAGTGATAATTATATTATTAACTAAATTATTAATTTTATATTTTATATTTACAAATATTAATAAATATATTATTTTAATTTTCAATCATTCAAATTTACTAAATATAATATAATATTAAAAATTAGAATAATATGTGATGTTACCTATCGGATTGCTAAAAAATAATCTTTCATCTAAATCATAAAGCTCAAACCTTCCCGCCATTTCTACCCGTTCCTCCAACTGACAACGAGTAATCGTTTGCGGGGTTTTCACGTCCAAAAGCACACTGCTAGAGGTAGAGACTTGCAGAAGGAAGCTGCGGCTAGTTTGGTATACAAACACTATCATCTCTGCTATCATTTGGGAAGGGACTCTAAGATCTGAGCTCACCCATTCCTTTGCTACTTCTTTCACTTTTTTTTATTTTCTATTTTTATTTTTATTTTTTCTAGGTCTATTTCTTCAGCAAGAAAGAGAAGCAGAAAGGAAAATGTTTCGTATCCTTCGTTGCAATACCTTTTTATGCTTCAACAGCAACCACGCAATCAGAATCCAATCCCTCCCGAACCCATTTCAGAAATGCCGTTACCGAACAAACCCACCATCTTCTCTGTCTGAATACCTTCAAAGCTCACTTGGTTTCGCCCCAGAAAGGGCTCTCGCACTCTGCCAACAGCTGACATGCAGTAAATCTACGAATCCAGATTCTGTCCTCACATTCTTACGGTTTTAATGATCCAGCATGTTGGACTTTATTTTTTAATATTTTATAAAACCATAAATAATGAAATTCAAGCCAATTACTCACATCATGTTTCAATGAGTTTTAAAAAATTAATTATCAAAATTATATTTATGCTTATAATTATAAAATAAGCTTTATTAAATTTTAATAAATAATGGGTTTTGATGCGTTTTAGTGATTGCAATATGACAAAACATTTAACCGAGCTTAATGAATTATAGAGGTCAGGCATCTTTATTTGGATTTCTTCTTTTTACCCAACTTCAATTAATAAATCTGAGTCATTAGCTTGCAAAGACTTTAGAAAATATTCTATTTCAGTTTTATTGTCAATTAATAAACTTCAATTAACTTTAACAAGTTATAGTGAGTTTTACAGGGATCAATAGGTTATAAAGACTCTTAAATTTAAATATAAAGAAACTTTAGGAATAAAATTTAAATTTATAACTTCCTTTTTCTACACTAAAGATAACCAAAATTTTTAATTATTTTTTGATATTTTCTAATTTGAAAAATCTAAATTTTTAGAAGAGAGAAAGTATACAAAAATTGAAATTAAAAATCATATGACCCGATTTTAAAATTTAAATCTTTAAATAAAATAACATTAGAAACATAACTACTTGGAAAAGCAAAAATACTTGTTTGAAAATCCAAATTTTAACAAAACAAAATAGAATATGAATATTAGAAATAACCAATTTTTAAAAATTAAAAGTCTGAAATTTCTAATGTAAAACAATTGAAATCCTTACGCTACAATATGCAAATGTAAACCATGTGTTAAACTTAAAAATAAATAAGCTGTGTTGTTTTTATCGATCGAGCAGGTGGGATCCAAAGAATGGATAGATATGTGTGATGGATTATACAATAGTTGCACAAAATTTTTTTGAAGGGATTTTCAGATTAGCCTACATATTTATATGTCAAATCTATCCAAATTGGACAAGATTTTATCTAAATTCAATGAAGAAGAAACAAATGCAGTGGCCCATAGACGGCCTAGTGCAGATGCTTCTGCTATTGATACAAGCCATTGGAATGGAACTAGTTGATACAAGCCAAGTTTCTCATGTAGGTCTTACCATACCTATACATTCCATTTATATGATTCAACTGAAAGTTTCAAGGAGTTTCTTTTTATCTTGCATCTGATTAATTAGCCATCAAGAGATGGCTATTGTCATGGAGAAATCACATCAATTACACATTGCAACTTCTCATGAACGTTAACCAAAACCAACTTTTCAGAAATAAAAAGAAAGAAAAGTGGAAATGTTGATTCCTAAATAAGCAGACTGCAATTGGGTGATAATCTTAAGGAATGAACAAAGTTGCAACTTTGCAAACCAAAAACAACATTTGCTTTAACTCACTGTGGTTGTCTGCTGACACCCAGCTTCTTTGATCCCAACATTACTGGAAACAAAATGTTCAATTTGCATAGAACCCTTAATTGTTCTTGCTCTTGCTTTGAATGAGTTTCCAAGAACCGCAGCTCCCTTACTATAGAGCAAATAAATGCCCTTCCATCCCCATCAATCAGGCCTTCCGATGTCAAAATTTCCAAAAAACCACATCAGACTAACAGTGAATCCTCCACAAGAAATCTAGATCCCTACTGAGTAGTCAGTGCCTTGAAATTCTTCACAAGGGGGGATGACCCAACCCCCAACCCAATATCATCCAGACTGCATTTGGAAAATGAACAGGTTGAGGACAGCATTTTTTGAGCCATCTTCTAGTAGCTAACCAATCAGAGGTAGATATTTCATTAAAATAAAATTTGTAATCTGATAGTTCGGTAAGCCAAACATCTTCGAGATGCTAAATTGGCAGCCAGGGCTCCAGCAGCTTGAAATTTCCATTTGCAAAGAAGCAAATTCATCATCATTTCACAAGCAAGATGTTAAAAATTATTGAACATTGCAGCCTTCTGCACCTCTGATATTTGGCA